>JAQGBS010004046.1:0-10737 GCA_034698545.1 Acrobeloides obliquus
CTTTGCAAGAATATTATCGAGAACAGGCCATGAATGTGGAATCCTCGGAGGTATTGCATGAAAGGGGGTGCATTTTGCCACATCTTGAACAAGAAACTACAGTGAAGAAAAAATTTTCAGATTTTAAAAATGCGTTTTTTGAGTTCAGCGCAACAAATTACCCCTAGAAATGACGTGTTTTTAAAAATAAAAATTTTTTAAATTGGGCCCACTAAACCGAAATAGTACTGCGAGGCTTCAGTCAACCTTTCACGAATCCATTCTGCTCTAAAACTTTGTCTAAAGATTTTTTCTTTCAAGAAAGTGAATTGAAATAGAATCGAACATTTCTCGATTCTCTGTTATTTTATTCCACATAAATCATTCCTATTTTCAAACTTGAATTCACATCGAGAATCATGTAATTTCCATAATCTTTTTCGTCGATCCAATAAGTGTTGTCTATTGGAAAACTGTTCGTGAAAAGAAGATTATTTCTTCCCCGTAACAGAGAAAAGTCAACTTCAGCATTTATCAAATTTGTTGTTCCATTTTTATCTCCATCATTTTATTGTCACATGTTTTCCTAAGTGTTACACTGCAATTTTCTTCTGTAATCGAGCAGTTATTTTTCATTATTTACACAGCCTATATGTCCGCAAGTGGATTACAGCCAACTTAGTTTGTCGATCTCTTACCGTTCCGTTATTACAAGAGTTTACTAACAGAATTGGTTTTATATAAAACTTGCTAAGTGGTTTTATTCGCTGTTAGCTGTTCGTAAAAACATGATTACTTTTCGTTGGGTAGGTATTTGTTAAACTATTTGTACTTCTTGAACTTGTCTATAAATTCTCTAATAGATCATTTACTGGCCTTCTCATATTTTTTTATACGTCTTAGTGCAAAAAAATCAAAAAAGACTTTATTTTTGGCTCTTATTTGCCATCAAATATTATCGTATTCAGTAAATGTTTCTGAATCAATTCAATCGAACTGGTTCAATCTACTAGGAGGGGGGGGGCTAAATTATCCAACTGGTGGCCAAAATTTTCCGAATTTTGGTCAAAAATTCTGAAATACGATCGACGTATTTTTCATCTACTAGTTATTTTCTGATAATAGGAATGAAAAATACGTCATCGTATTTCGGAAATTTTTGGCCACCATGTCGGATACTAATAGAAGCTAAAAAATGCTGAGAAAATTAGGAAAAATGACAAAAAATTGCTGAGGGGAATTTCCTCATCAAATATTTTTCTTTTTGATCTTAGGCCGGACGATGAGGAGATCGCCCCTAATTTTGGGCCGAAGTAGGTTGGGGGGGGGGCTAGTCAGTATATTCGGAAAGTTCATGGAGCCTGTTTGGTTTTTACAGTCAATTCTAGATCGCTCTCATTGTCAATAGAATGGAATTAGAACAAGTCTCGGCCGTTTTCACGGTGTGTCATCCATCAGCAAATATTCCGTCAGGAAAAATTTTTTTGCCATCTTTACTGTGTCGCTTTCTGCTTACATTGCTTACGCTTTTACTTACGTTTGGAAATGACGATTCGGTTTTGGTTATTTGTTGTTTGTGTGTGTATGTGTTTACAAAGTGATATTCTACAAAGTTGTTCCAAATTTTTTGGGGAACAACTTTGTAGAACATCACTTTTCCTGAAAAACCCACATAAAAAGTTACGGGGGTTCGTGCCGTTATTGGGTATGCCAAAATTTCTCTCCCTTTATTCATTTTATGATTATCGATAGAAGATTTGAACATTTTTCAAGAACTTTTTTCTATCTCAAGTTCTATAAGCAAATCTCTGAAAAAGGTGATTGAGCGGGAAAAGGTTGAGCTCATCACTACCCATTTTCGATGATTGAGGACGCGCAGATGCTGCATGATGTATGGAGCAGAGCCTTTGTTCATTGCCGTGTCGAAAATCATCTTGTTCACCACACACTCTTTGTCCTGGTTTTCTGCGAGAGAGGCTCTCTTTTTCTGTGCATGTATTGCTCACTCTTTCGCTCATGTGCATACTCTCTTTTGTAAGGTGTATATTAACGATTTTTTCATAAACATTAAAAATTTCAAAGGGCGGTAAAGCTCTTTCAAGAAAAAAATGTCTGTTAGTTGGCTTTTGCCAAACAGTTAGCTGATTCATCATTTGTGTTATCAGCAATAACTAATTTAATAACGTATTTCGAAAATACTCCTATAGTGGGTGTAACATAAGTTGTTGCTGCTCAAAAAATTGATCGACAATCGGCATTTTTCGCTTGTTTTTGATAAAAAAATTTTCAGTAGCGGATAAGAGTGTGTATGCTGAAAACGATCTAATCGGTCTTGTTGAGCAAAACTTATGTTTTCGTGTCAATATACAGATTTTTTCAAAAAATTGGTGTTTTTCAATGTTGCAAAATAATTTTCAAATATCGATATTTGGTTATCTTTTAAAATTTTTTAATGTGATTTAGAGTTAAAACAAAATTAAGAAAACATATGGCCTCATTTTCATAATGTTCGCTTAAACATTGACCTCTTTTGGTCGGTTGACGCATTTACTTGCTTAGCCCCGAAATTGTCCACAATATTTCATGCATTCATTAGCTTTGGCCGGAATAGAAAAAAAGTTTTATGTCTTTGTTTAATGATTTTTCTGCATGAAGTGTGAATCCCAGGGCAGTCAGATTTACTTTAATTTACTTAAATTTAACCCTAAAATCTTAAATGATTTAAGTACTTAATTTTTCGAGAGATTTTACTTAAATACCAAAAAGGAAGCTTGGAGCTACTATACAATAGAGAGGCCACCCACGTGAAAAAATTGTCAGAAAATTTTTTCTGAAAATGACATCTCTGGGCGTAAAAACATGCGGGAAATCTAAATTTAACATTTACGATGCTCCCCTGATTCAGGGAAGGCCTGTGTATTGAAGCAAAAAGTCGCAAAAATGCGATTTTTTGCTTCAATACACAGGCCTTCTCTGAATCAGGGAAGTGTTTTTTCGCTTCAAAATGTCAAATTCGGATTCCTTGTATGTTTTTACTCCTAGAGAGGTCATTTTCAGAAAAAATTTTCACGTGGGTAAAAAATCTTATTTTCAGGAAAAATTTTTTTTCAAAAATCAATTTTTATCATGAAAATTTAAGCAATTTAGCTAACGCTAATAGCTTTAGCTAACGTTAAAAGCTGCAGCTAACGCTAATAGTTTTCCTTGATTACCAAGATTTATGTAAGCTGCAGCTAACTGACGTAACGCTGCAGTTGTGCATATTAGCTATTAGGGCTGCCACTAATTCGTTCGGAAAATTTTTATTTCACTAATTTATCACTAATTCCGTTCGGACACATCACTAATAGGCGTTCGGAAGCGTTCAGAAACGTTCTGACGCGTTTGGAAACGTTCGGAAATGTTCGGACGAGCGCCCGAACGCATCCGAACGTTTCTGAACGCGTCCGAACGCAATTAGTAAGTTATTAGCGAACTAAAGTCCGTTCGGGAGCTGTCCGAACGTATTAGTGGCGGCCCTTAGCGTTATCTTTAACGTCAGTTGTGCATACGGCCCTTTATCAATTTTTGCCATTCAAAAAAATTGTTCATCCACTGTCCATCTGGCTAAAGTTCAAAAACCCGATAATTTTTTCTCGTTTTTACTCCTTTAAGATCATATTATTTTCCCAATTTGTTGATGTACAATTTTACTCAACCATACAATTTAGGTCTCTCGACCGGACCTCGATTCGAAGGAGAATCAGAACTTACAAAAACAACAACCGTTGAAGGTCCGACGCGGAACAGTCGATTTGAATCTTAATTTGAAAACTCCATCATCATCCATTAAAGGTTTGTTGTTGTGTTGAATGAAAGATCTTGAAAAAAACCATAATTTTTCCCCCGAAACATTATCACGAGAAAACCAAACCGAGCATTGAAAACTTTACGATCTATTTTTGGGTCTCTTTTTGCGGTAAAATCCGACTTTCTCTGTATCTTGATTGACATCGCTCCCGATTTGTTAGATTTAATTGTTTTCTAATCAAGATTGGGTGTTCTATCATTTTTTAACTACGTTTCCCAACTCTTCAATATTTTTTTAAAAACCAGATTATGTTACTGTCACAATTTATTTATTCTACAGCCGAGTGTATTCAACGGCTTTTACATATTTTTATTCTTCCTAGTTTGTTTGGTATGTAGAAGAGCGAATTAGATGTTTTGAGATCAAAAACCACTTTACAGCAAACAGAAAAAACTTTTTATTAAGAAAAAATTAAAAATTTTGCCAATCTAAAAATGTTTAATTTTCCAAATACAGGGTGTATAAAAAGAATTCATCAAAAATCGGAAAATTCGAAAATGAAAAATTCATCAAAAATTGAAAAACGTGCTAAAAATTGAAAACTGCGTTAATAATCGAAAAATTCGTCAAAAATTGAAAAACGTGCTAAAAATTTGAAAAATTCGTCAAAAATCGAAAAATTTATTAAAAATTGAATTTTTCAACCCGAAAATTTTTCTTCAAAAATGATCATATTAGGGCTAATTTTATGCGAGGAATCGATTGCGAGCATTGCCGAACCTTGAAAACGCTTCCCTGAATTAGCCTATTTTCGCTTCAATATACATGCCTCTTCCCTGAATCAGGGTCAGGGAAACATTTTCAAGGTTCGGCAATGCGCGCAATCGATTCCCCGCATAAAATTTGTCTAATAGGGTTATTTTTGAAAAAAATTTTCGGGTCGAAAAACATGAAAAAATCGCCCAAATTCCGGTTTTTTTCGATACACCCTGTACTAAATATGAGTCGTTTTAGATGGACCAATATTCTCTCGGCCTAAGTTGGGAACCAAGGTGAATTCGATTGATTCACTGAATAAAGAAACTTATTCAACCAGTTCTTCTTCATTCAATAACAATAAAGTTAGTGGAATTTTTTATTATTATTAACACGCATATTGTTACGCTTATGATGCTCAGAAAATAACGATGTGTTTTGTTTAGAAAATCCGGCTTTCAAATGATTATCTCGGCGAAAAAAAATCTCGATTCGAGATCTAGATTGGTTCGAGAGTCTCGAATACGCTATAAAAATTTGATACAGGGTGGGCCAAAAAAAGTGGATTTTTGGGAACCGAAAAATTATTTTTCTAAGGGTAATTTTACGGGGAATTTGCGGGGAATCGATTGCGCCTATCTCCGAACCCTGAAAATGCTTTCCTGACCCTGATTCAGAGAAAAAATGGGGTTTTTGAAAATGCGAAAAACGACAATTTTCGCTTCAAATACCCAATTTTTCTCTGAATCAGGTCCAAGAAAACATTTTCAGGGTTCGGGGATACGCGAAATCGATTCCCCGCATTACCCCTAGTGGAGTCATTTTTAGAATATTACATTTTCGGGTCCCAAAAAATCCACTTTTTTTGGCCCACCTTGTACTATAACCAGAGTCCGAAAGGGACCCACTTTTTTGGGATCCCGGACCCCATGGTCCGGGACCCACGGACCCCATTTGGGTCCTGGACACACGGGACTCATGGGTCCCGGGTCCAGGACCCCAATTGGGTCCTTGGATCCCGGACCCAAAGGTCCGCTCGGAGGGGAGAGGAGATTTTTCGATCTTCGAGCGCCCCGAACGAGATCTCCGCCCCGAAATTAATGTTCATTGACACGAAAGTTACATAGCAAAAGTTATCGTGGCGAAAGTTATAGTGCCAAAAAGTTGCCTGAATTTCAATAAAATCGTGTTTACTGAAACGATTGGAAAAAAAGATGATCAAATCCGTGATTTGATGGAGTTTCAAAAAACAAAAAGTTTAACTACTATTACCTTTTAGGGAGAAACTACAACAATGCAAAACCAAGGTTCCCCAGCAAGCACACGACGCGATTTTCCAAATATCAATGTGAGTACATCAAATACACTCATTCCATCGCACATTCCAGCGTCTCATGGTAATTACTTGTTCTCTTTTATCTTCATAATAAACTCCTCTTTAGGCTATGCAATAGCTCCGGCTCACACTGCTCAAATGTTGGTCGACCCAACAACTGGTCAGCATTACATTTTGCCTGCTCAAATGGCACAGCCTCAGCTTGCATACTATCCCGTGTTCTACAATCCAGCTCAGCCGCCACCTCCATTATATACACAAGGAGCTTATCTAGTCACCTCATTGCCAAATGCAGCGCCTATAGCGCAACAAAGGCCAATTCTTTTGCATTCGAATGCCAACTACCATACGGCTCCAATACAATCTGCTCCGGTTTCAACTTTTTCTGGTTATCAAACGGAAACGCCGGCACTGAGTACTGCTGCGCCTAGTGTATATGGTGATGTTCCGATTCAGATGCCGAACTATTTCCAACGGGAGCAGAATACAAGGAACTCAATGGAGTCCGCTGGAAGTAGCAGTGCTTCATTTCCGCAACATAAACATTCTGATGGTAATACATTGAGTGCTTGGGCTTAGGTCTAGGCTTAGGCTTAAGCCTAGGCCTAGGCTTGAGTTTAGGCTTAGGCTTAAGCATAGGTCTAAGTCTAAGCCTAAAACCTAAGCCTAAAACCTTAAGCCTAGGTTTAGGCTTAAGCTTAAGCCTAGGCTTGGGTTTAGGCTTAGGCTTAAGCTTAGCCTTAGCCTAAGCTTAGGCCTAGGCTTGGGTTTAGGCTTAGGCTTAAGCATAGGTCTAAGTATAAGCCTAAAACCTAAGCCTAAAACCCTAAGCCTAAGCCTAGGCTTAGGCTTAAGCTTAAGCCTAGGCTTGGGTTTAGGCTTAGGCTTAAGCATAGGTCTAAGTATAAGCCTAAAACCTTAAGCCTAGGCTTAAGCTTAAGCCTAATCTTAAGCCTAAGCCTAGACCTAAACCCATCTTAAGCCTAAGCCCATCCCTTTTCATTCAATACATTTTAGACAGCATGTCTCCATCCCCTGGCATGGTTCCAACAACCAATGCTTCAACATCATTTGCTCAATTGCCACTATACAACCCTGAAGCCCAAGCTCGTTTCAGCACAACTTCTTCATCTACCTCCGGGTTTGCTTCAGGTATTGAATCCATCCAAATCTAAGCTTAACTTCAACTTAGGTGCAAGTGAATCAACCAATGAAGCTACTAGTGCCTCTAAAAGACATCCGCCTCGAACTCCCTTGTATGGTGCTCAACCCGCATGGTGGGGTGAAGATTCGGCAAGAAGTGACTCGGATCAAGATCGAACTCCAACTAAAACTCAACAAAAACTCTCACCACCTTTGGTTGATCGGTCAACTCCTCCAGAGGTTGCTGCGAGTGAATCTCCAAAATCTGAGCCGCCAGTCTCTACAACACCACCAAAAAATGTTTTTAAGTCCATTCGCATGGATATTGATTTAAGCCGGCCATTATCTCCGGTTGAAAAGGCTGTTAAAGTGTCCAATGTTCAACGAGCGCCGCCGACGGCTTTCACCGTTACGTTTGATAGTGATAATGAGCCAAAAAAACCGAAGCCAGTCTCTCTACAAGATGCCGCTAGGCAGAAGCGTTTCCTCAGACGCAATGCACCCGCCACCGCTCCATCGGGCAATAGGAATTCGGCTCCAGCCGGTGATACTCAAGCTATGGGTTCTGGTGATGAATCGAACCAGGATCCCAAGCATTACTTGTTTACCAAGATGATACAAGGATATAGAAAAAGCTCGCCTATTGGTAGGCTTGAACTTTTTGTGTATTTTTAAAAAAATTTAAATTTTTTAGAAGAACATTCCCACATCCTGAAGGTGTCACATGAAAGAGAAATTGATACAATTAGTGAGGCTGGAACATATGTCATAGGTGAGTGGCAAGCTTAAGCTTAGGCTTGGGCTTAGGTCTAGGCTTAAGCTTAGGCTTGGGTTTGGGCTTGGGCTTAGGCTTAGGCTTAAGCTTAAGCTTAGGCTTGGGCTTAGGTCTAGGCTTAGGCTTAAGCCTAAGCCCAAATCTAAGCCTAAGCTTAGGCCTACGTCACACACACAGTTAACCAAATTTGTTACTTTTAGACGACACAACCCATATCAATCAAATGACATCATCGCAAGTCTTAGACTCGGATGAAGAAAGCTCCTCCACAGCGACTACTGTTTCAGACACCGAAACAACACCTTGCTCTTCAACAGCAATGGGCACCGAAAACCCACCGCCAGTTTCTGCTCGTTCCAATGTCTCCAGTGAAAAGCCACTTATGGAAGAGTCAGCTAAACCTAAGCGCTTAATGACGGAATTAAGGAAAATGCGCGAGCAACAACAACAGCAACAAACAACTAAAGTATGTTCTAGGCTATATAATAAACCGGTATGAAAAAATCTTTAGATAATGCCAAAGCCGGCTCAGGAATTGAGACCTTCTCGACGTAGTGTACCAGTACTACCATCTACTTCAATAACACCGACGAGGATATGTGGTAGACCGGCTACAACAGCAACACCATCCTCCAACAATAACTTTAGGTATTTTGTGTTCGAATTAAACACAAAATCAGTCAAAAATAAATGGCACTTACACAGCACAATCTTCTTATATAAAACGTGTGCGTGTGTGCGGACTAACTTTTGATCCAAACCCTTAACACGAGGGGCTTAAGCCTCATCCCTACGACCACACAGGGATGCCACTCCCCAAAAGGGGAAAAAATTCGAAATTTCAAAAAGTTCTCCAAATCGCCTGATTTTCTGTACGCGGTTGTTTTCTGCTATGGGGAACACGAATACGAAGGAATTTTTGAATTTCAACCTCACCCCGCGACCACGCAGGGATGCCCCCAAAATAGAAAAACTCGAATTTTCAAAAAGTTCTTCAAATCAGTTGATTTTTGTCTCCAGTTTATAGATTAAAAAAGATGTTAAGTAACCTTTTCACAGTTCCTAATATAGTCTTTTTTTTCACAGAAATTGTCGGTGTCACAGTGAAACGTGAGTTTTATTTATACATTTGATGTATATAGTCGTTGTAGTAATTAGTGTGTGTTTTTTAATTGTTGATTTTTTATATTACATATAAGTTTTCAAAATAGTGCGCAGTCAATTAGACATTTGAATTTACGCTTGAGCAGGTTTTCGTTTCAATACATACTTTTTTCAGACCTCCCCCCACGACCACGCAGGGATGCGTGAGCATAGGTGTGAGGTCCATTTTTGCATCGATTTGTTTAATTTTCATAACACGAACATTGCAGCAATTTTTTATAACTCACCGAGATGAATAAAATGACACAAAATTATTAAATTTGAACATTGTTTTGGGTTATTGAAACGAAAATCCTTATTCATGTTTTCGTTTCAATAATCCAAAACAATTTTCAAATTGGATAATTTTTGTGTCATTTTATTCGTCTCGGCGAGTTATAAAAAATTGCTGCAATATTCGGTTATGAAAATTTAAAAAATCGATGAAAAAATGGATTTTTCCGAAAAAAGTCTGTGTATTGAAACGAAAACCTGCTCACAGGTGTTATTTCAAATTTTCAATTTCCTGCGCACTATCTTTCAACAATTTTTTAGACGTAGTGATGGAGGAAGATTCTCCATGCGATCACCGAATGCTTCAAACTTTGGTAGACCACCACAGCCTGTTAATAAACAACCCGTCAAGCCAGTAGCTAAAGTATGTGATTTCAACAAATTTACACAAGTTATACGACCTCACGGCGTACAAAAAATCCGAAAAGATGAAGGCAAGGGTCAAAATTTTAAAAAAATGGCACCAATCGACTCAGCTTGCCGAGCGCTTCAAAACGAGTACCATATCATGGGTTTTCTATGGCTGAGTGGCTAAAAAGCTTTGCATTAACTCATAGGTTGCGGATTCGATCCCGCGCCCAAAATCATTTTTTTATTTTATTATCAAAAGTCATATCCATATTTTGCGCTCAACCCCACATAAATTTACTCCAAGAAAATCTTAAAATGTTCGATTTTCGCTTCAATACACAAACTCCGATTCCCTGATTCAGGGTCATTCCTTGATTCATCCCTCATTTTAGCCTGTGGCACAAAAAGAAACCCCTGAAATGACCGCTTGGTTGAGAAGAAAAGAATATGATCCAAGGAAGTCTGCGTCAGAGGCTCGAAAAATGCAACAATTAAAATCAAGGTATTAGAAAGTAATTAATAGGGAAAATGTTTTCTTCTTCTTTTCTAACACTCTTTCTCAATCCATAGGAGTGAAATGAAAAAATGCTTTTTACAGCTAACTTGAAAACATGTACCATTACTCTCAATCAGGGTGCGAAAGGATGGTACCACCCACCACCATCCTGGGTGGGTGGTGGATGGGGTTGTACCACCCCTTTTTCGCCCCTGCTCTCAATCACAACCATACAGCTTATCTAATAACAGATAGATTTGAAAAAATTATACTAACTTTTTTAACATAACATCCTTTTTCTTAGCCTTATTAATATTACCAACGCTACAGATCCAATCCTGTTGGATTCAAAGTATGCTTTTTAAGATAAATATAAATTGTGTGTTGTCGTGCTCATATTTGCATGTTCATACCCTACTTTGTGTTATCTATTTGTTACTGTGTTCGCTAGCAGCTTTTTTCAAATGTGAGAGATCATTTTTAGGAGTGATAACTACACGTCAAATCGGTCAATTTCTTTCCACCATGGCGGTGGTGGACTCATGGGAAGAAGCTTGGTAAGCTAAAAAAGAAATAGATATGGCACTAATATGGAATATTTTTTAGGCCATGCGTGATGATAGAAGTAATAGATCTCACGATGATTTAAGCAGAGTCGGCGAAGAAATCGATGA
>JAQGBS010004047.1:0-10737 GCA_034698545.1 Acrobeloides obliquus
ATGCCGATTTTTGATTTCAAAACAACTTTTTTTATTTACGGCTTTTTCCCTTGGTTTAGATAATAGTAAAAAGCCGTATAGCAGGACAAGGCAAAGTCCGCTATTCTTTCTTGATTTTTGAATTCTGTGTATCACAACGAAAACATGAACACAGTGAAAATTCGTCTCTGAATCAATAAAAGTTGTGTGTATTGACGCGAAAAGAATTTTTTCGTTTCCATCGGCTTACGAAAACTGCCAAAAAAATTTTGAATTTGCGTGTTAATACACACATTTTTGATTAATTCAGGGACAAATTTTCATATTTTCGCTATAATACACAGATTTCAAAAATCGCCAACTTCAAACGCGATTATCTTCTCCATTTACTATTCATGCTATTTATTCGAGTTCGATCCCACCGAGGTCGAAAATTCTCTGAATAAATAAAATTTGTGTGTATTGACGGGAAAATTTAAAATTTTTTTCGTTCTTCATCGATTTACGAAAACTGCTAAAAGTTTTTTTAATTTTCGCGTCAATACACAATTTTTATTGATTCAGGGACGAATTTTCACTGCGTTCATGTTTTCGTCGTAATACACAGATTTCAAAAATCGCCAACTTCAAACACGATTTTCTCGACAACGATAACAATCCAGAGGTTGTAGTAAAAACAAAAAATACTCCATTTTTCATGAACTTTCCGAATATATAACTTTAAAAAAAAATCAAAAACCTTTTTTTCAGCGGCTGCGGCGTCCCCTTTTATTATAAGATGATACCGATTTTTGAACAAATCAAAAAACCTTTTTTTTCATCGGCTGCGATACCGATTTATGATTTCAAAACAACTTTTTTATTTACGGCTTTCCTTTAGATAATAGTAAAAAGCCATATGGGGAGACAAGGCAAAGTCCGCTATTCTTTATACTTTATGGTGCCCAGTCGTCTGAAAGCATTGAAATCGAACAAAAAGGAGATAAGATGATCTGGTTTCAATGAAATACGCAAATTTTTTTATTTGTTTATACAATTTTTGACCTGTCAACAAATTTAAAGGACCAAGTCCACTCGGAAAAACACTATGAAAAAATTATATTTGGAAAATTCATGAAAGATGGAGCATTTTTTGTTTTTACGGCATGTTCTGAATCGTTGTATTTTTCGAGATAATTGCGTTTGAAGTTGGTCATGCCATAATTTTGTGTTGTTCTCATTTTCGTTTTGTATTAGTCTATTTATTGAAACGAAATCTCTGATCATAATGCGAATGGATTATTACCACGCCGAGACGTGGGAATACAGGTAATATGAAATTGGGCACAAGTTTTCAGACTCGAACCCGGACTTCCTGACTACCGTCCAAGTGCACTACCATTGTGCTACCGAGACCTACAATAGAACAATGGTAGTGCATTTGGACGGTAGCCAGAAGCCTGGTCCGGGTTCGAGTCCCGGTCGAGTCCGAAAACTTTTACCCAATTTCATATTACAAAACAAAAATATTGATGCACATAACAAACTGGTTGATTGAAACTAATTGTATTTTTTATCCTCGCCTCTTTTTTAATCGAAATTGCTTTTTCGTGTCGATGTCCGAGCGCGTGCTAAAATTTGCACTCCATAAAATGAATTGTTTACCTATCGAAGAAATTAATTCCCTCCTCATTTTTGCGCAACTTCTTAGACCTCCACTCGATTGGGTCTTGATTGATTGTTCAATAGGGTTTGATACGGAATTTAGTGCGTGCTTTTGTTAATTTTATAGTGTTACTAACGCTCGGTGTACACTAAACACGCGCGTTAACTTTTTTGTCGAGAATTTTTCTGTTAATCCGCATTTTTTGGGACGGACTTTTGGAAGTAGTATCGATTAGGTGTATGAACGTGAATTTTTTCTAAAAAAATTTTTTTCATCATCTGGAATTGACCCCTCTAGGGGTAATTTTATGCGAGGAATCCGAATTTCACATTTTCGAGACCTGAAAATCATTCCCCGAATCAAGAAAAGGCTATTTATATGACGTATGGCATGTGATTCTTGTCAAAAATGTGGCCATACTTGTCAAAAATCGAAAAATTCATCAAAAATAGAAAAGTAGGGAAATTTAAAAAAAATTTTGGGTGCCCCAGATTCTCCAACGCAGCTACGGCTCTGAATCTCGCCATGAAACAGAGTTTATCTCATGTTTTTTCTACCCCCTAATTCGACTAATTACACGCAAAATTTCCACCGATTTTATTGCCTCCGGAGTTGATGAGAGAAACCGTTCCCAATTTTCGATTTCCATCATTCATCCGGCTAACGGACCCATAAACCCAGTCAAAAAACATGTAAAACTACGGAATTTTATTTATCTATTATCACGAAGAAGAAGACTACCCTTACTATAGGGTGGCTAAAAAAGTGGGTTTTTGCGATTTTTCGACCAAATTTTTGTCAAAAAAGCTTAAGCTTATGTTTAAGCTTAGGCTTAGATTTCTATCAAAACATCTTTATTTATCTATTTATTCTAAAATAACCCTATGGGGATTTTCTATGTGAGGAATCGATTGCACGCATTGTTGAACCTTGAAAACGCTTTCCTGACCCCAAATCTTCCCTGAAACATAAAGGTTTTTTGAGCTGATTTGGGGTCAGGGAAACATTTTCAAGGTTCGGCAATACGCGCAATCGATTTCTCACATAGAAAAACCCCATAAAGTTATTTTAGAAAAAAATAAAAAATTTTTTTTGCGAAAATTTGGTTGAAAAATCGCAAAAATCCACTTTTTTTAACCACCCTGTATATTCCTTAGTTGTAATTTGTTAGCACCAGAAGGAAATTGGGGCGATTATTTCCGCTGATATTTTTTCTTGCACAAAACGAAAAGGCAGTCGGCTATTTTTCTTAACGAAACAACGAAGAAGCCGATGCAGTGTATTTTTGAGATCTTCGCGGCGTGATAACACCATGTTTTTCCGAGCTTATTATGTGTTAGAAGAGAGAGTGTAAATTTTGAGAACTGGCATTTTGTGGGTCAACTTTTTTCTTTTCGATTTTGTTTGTTAACGTGGTTGTAAAATTTTTGAAAGTTTTTATGTAAAATTGCAAAAATTTGGATTTTTGAAAAATTAATGGAGATAAACTTTGCAGCAGCATCTCTGAAAAAAATTTTTTTATTTTTTTTGCAAAGATGACTTTTCTAAGGGTAATTTTATGCGAAAAATCGATTGCGCGCATTCTCGAAGCTTGAAAATGCTTCCCTGATTCAGGGAAATAAGAGTGTTTATTGAAAAGAAAATATGAAATTCGCTTCACAACACATTCTTATTTCCCTGAATCAAGGTCAAGGAAGCATTTTCAAGCTTCAGGAATGCGCGCAATCGATTTTTAGCATAAAATTACCCCTAGAAAAATCAATGTTCGATTTTTTATGTTTGCTAGAAGTTGCAATTTTTCAGTTGGAGTTGCAAAACCTAGTTGAGATTGTTGTTGGCAACATAAAGGTTGTCTGATAAGCCTAGCTTAAATCTAAGCCCTACAATTCCCAACTATTTGATCAAAAATAATTAATTTTTCACTCTTCCATAGTTCGATTTTTTCCTCAATCCATAAAAATTGTGCAAAACTTTGCGCAGTAGTGTAACATCCTTCAACTAATAACATGTTCCAATATAATAATAACTTAGGGAATGACGACTTCATCATTAAAATTTATCCTCCTTCAGCTCATCCTTTTAATAAAGAGTCGTTCATATCGTTCCAATCAAATTTTTCTTCTTCCTCCTCAGGGAAAAACTGGACAATTTCTTTTCTCTATTAGGCCAAAGTGACCATTTCGGTGGCGCAAGATGTGGTGCATCCCATTTCGGAGAAATGGAAATTTGCACTATTTTCTACTCATAATAATGACCTCTTCATTTTAATCGCCTCGAGGAATGTGTTATTTTAAGAAAAAAGGAGATTGAAATTTTCGCACTTGGTAGAAAAGTGATGAGGTTTTTTTCGGAAGTTAGTTTAATCCCTCCATTGAGATTTAGATTGAGTTATTTTTAATTTATGATGAAAATGTACTCTGTTTTCCGCGTGTAATTTTTTACGAAATTCCAATCTCAAGTTAAGCCTAAGCCCAGGCCTAAGTCTAAGCCTAAACCCAAGCCTAAGCCCAAGTCTAAGTCTCTTAACTTCTAACTATTCTAACAAAATTAATTAATTTTTCACTTTGTGATAAGTTCAAAAAATCACTCGACTGTACTCCGTTTCCCGCGCGTAATACAAAAAAGTGGACACTAAATAGCCTAGTGGTTAGGGAGCCAGACTATCAATTGCACTGAAAAAAGAATTGACTCTGGGCGAGGATCGAACTCGCACCTGCATATTGATAGTCTGGCTCCCTAGCCACTAGGCTATGTAGTGCCCACTTTTATGTACGAAGTCAGGAAATGGAATACAGTCGGATGATTTTTTGAACTTGTCACAAAGTGAAAAATTAATTAATTTTGTTAAAATAATTGTATGTTAAGAGGATTAGACTTGGGCTTAGACTTAGGCTTAAGCTTAGGCTTAGACTTAAGCTTGACATGAGATTGAAATTTCGTAAAAAAACAAATTTTTATAAAATTATGTTAAAATCACAAATCGACTGAAATTTTGAATTCAACATAGTCGAAAACCTTTAACACTTATCACTATATGAAAAATTCATGTTTTTAAAATTTTCGTGTTAATACTCAAAGTTTTGCCTGAAAATCAGGTTTTCTTGAAATCTTCGACGGTATCCACGATAAAATTTTGTTTTCATAATGATCTCGAATGTTTTTCATCATGGAATTCGCAAAAATTTCACTTTCTCATATTATTTTCTCGCATTTTTCATTATTTTCCATCAACAAAAAATCGGCTTGTACTGCTGTCACATTAGATTGATTCAAGCCTTGTCCAATTTGACACAGCCGAACCGCGTTTTCTCGTTTTGTTTTATTTTCTTGTTTCTGCGCGAAATTTTTGCATGTGATCCAGTTTTTGTGCTAATGGATCATGCGCTAATATTATAACAAAAAAATTAGATTGATTTATTTTTAAAATTCATATTTTCTTGACATTGACACGAAAACCCTGGGGGAGTCCAACTTAGGTCCGGATAGAAAATTAAAAAAATTTTTTTAACAAGTGACCTCCTAGGGGTAATTTTATGCGGGGAATCGATTGCGAGCATTCCCGAACCTTGAAAACGTTTCCTTGACCCCTGATTCAGGGAAATAGATATGTGTATTGAAGCGAAAATTTTGAAATTTCTCCCTCAAAATCATATTTCTGGGGGTAATTTCATGCGGGAAATCGATTGCGCGCATTCCCGGAGCTTGAAAACATTTCCCTGATCCTGATTCAGAGAAATAAGAGTGTGTATTGAAGCAAAAATCCAACATGTACTAATTTCCCTGAATCAGAGTCAGGGAAGCGTTTTCAAGCTTTAAGAATGCGCACAATCGATTCCATGAAATTATCCCCAAAAATATGATTTTGAGGGGGAAATGTCAAATTTTTTGATTTTCGCTTCAATACACACATCTATTTTCCTGAATCAGGGTCAAGTAAGCGTTTTCAAGGTTCGGGAATGCTCGCAATCGATTCCCCGCATAAAAAATTACCCCCAGGAGGTCACTTGTTAAAAAAATTTTTTTTAATTTTCTATCCGGCCCTAAGTTGGACTCTCCCTTTAAAATCAGGGTCATGTTTTAAATTTTGGATATTTTTTGGCTTGATAAAAAAATTGAATATTTCGAAAAAATTGATTTTTTCGAGAAAATATGGATTTTTGAGCAAAAATTGATTTTTGTTCGAAAATTGATTTTTGTTCAAAATTTGTTTCTGTAATCATCTTACACCGACCAAGGGCATTTTTTGAACAGTGATATTGAAACGAAAATTCTTGCGCATTATGCATATTCATTCACCTCTCTCTGTCTCATTTAAGAAATTGGATTATCCGATTATCGGTCATCTTTTGGCGGGTTAAGACCCCCAAAAACTAATATAGATCGATCGGCGCGACGTTTGATGCAAGAGTCGAAATTCGCATAAATTCACGCCTCTCCGTTATTCTTCTTGAGTTTGATGAATATCTTTGTATGCATATATCTGTGAAGTTTCATGAAAAGATTAATTGTTTTCGATCTATTTGTTTGGATTTTTCACTTTCGCGTCGGATATTGAATTTTTCGAAAAAAAATTACCGTATGGGATATTATAAACTTTTTTGACCTTAATTTTCAGGGATTTCGTTTCAATAACTAAAAATTTGAACAAAAATCAATTTTTTTAAATAGAAAAATTCAATTTTTTGCTCAAAAACTCATATTTTGGACAAAAATCAATTTTTCTTGAAAAATTCATATTTTTCCAAATATCCAAACTTTTTTACAAAAATTGTGTTTTTTAACGAAATTCCAATCTCATGTTAAGCCCAAGCCTAAGCCCAAGTCTAAGCCTAAGCCCAAGCCCAAACCTAAACCCAAGCCTAAACCTAAGCCCAAGCTTAAGCCTAAGCCTAAGCCCAAGCCTAAGCCCAAGCCTAAATCTAAGCCCATGCCTAAGCCCAAGCCTAAACCGAAACCTAAGCCTATGCCTAAGCCCAAGCCCAAGCCTAAACCTAAGCCCAAGCCTAAACCGAAACCTAAGCCCAAGCTTAAGCCTAAGTCTAAGCCCAAGCCCAAGTCTAAGTTCAATTCTAAGCCTCTTATTTAGATAAAATAAATATTACCATCATTTTAAGCACCATTGATATCGCTTAAACGACATACATATTGTCAAAACTCGAAAATCTTTTTTTTTCAATTTTTAGAGAGTAACCCCTAAATTTTTAATTTTTACACAGATTTATAAAAAAATATTATCCCCATCGCGTTCCCCATAGTTGAAAACCCCTCGCGAAATTGCCTCTAAAATAGCTGTGTCCACAGTGTTTGAAACCTGGGGGGGGGGCGTGGGATTAGAACCTGAGCCTATAAAATTCTGTCATACTAACCACTCGACCATGTGAATCCCTGACATTTGCGGCAGCTAATGCTTAGTAGTACCAAAGTTTTTTGGACCCCCTTCAAAAACAAATCCGGGGGCAAGTTGTTCATTATGCAAAATCATACATGCACAAAGGGAGCAGGGCTAACGATTCACATGGCCGAGTGGTTAGTGTAACAAGATTTTATAGGTCTCAGGTTCAAATCCCATGCCCCCTCCCGAAAAACCTATATAGGGTTTTTTTAGAAAATTGTATGAAAAAAATTTTTTCCTGTTCTGTCATTTGCGGTAGCTAATGCTGAGTAGTACCAAAAAACTTTTAATTCCAACGCCCTTATATGAAATTGTTATTCTTTAAGGATAGCTTTCTTAACCAAGGTATAATATTGACACAAATCCATCCTGACTTTTTGGCTGATCCATTATTCCGATAATCGGAACGGGTCTACCGATTTTTGAATGAATATGAACGCATTTTGGATTTTCGGAGCGCTCACGTAACTTGATATTTTCTCTATGCATTTTTCTTGTGTTCGGTAATTGTTTGTCCACTTAGGTGTGGCGATTTTTTCTTATTTTTTCCCAAAGATTCAAAAGTTATGTTGATTAAAACGATTTATCGTGCATCACAAAATTCAACTCTCGGTAACACAATGGTAGTGCACTTGAACGGTAGCCAGAAGGTCCGGGTTCGATTCCTGGTCGAGTCCGAAAACTTTTGCCCAATTTCAAATTATCTGGATTTCCACGCCTCGGTGTATTAATCCGAGCTTCAAATATTCCCAAAAATGAGAACTCGTTTAATAGTTTCAAAAAACAGCCTTTATTGAAAATCAAGTAAATATTGTTGAAATGCAATAAAAGTCTGTATATTGAAACGAAAATTTGAAATTTTTGTTTTTCCAAAAAAAAGTTTTTAGCATATCTTATCAACATATCATACCCCCATTTAATTGATCAATTATGAACCATAAAATATTCGAATTTTACACTTTTCTCTCGGTCTCACTTCATAATCATTTTTTTATGTGAGAAAATTTTTACTTTGTTAGATGTGACATTTATGAGTCTAATTAGAGCATAATAAATGTCTAATGCTTGTTATATTGAAACAAAGTCTTTTTTTAATTATTTATGGCCTGAAAATTAAGATCCAACGTTTGATAAGGACATGAAAAGTGAGAAATTTAAAAAATTGGTAATAGGAACAAATGCACCGCACAGGGCTCTAGGAACTTCCACAACGGAATTTTCTTAACGAAAAAAGCGGAACTTCCACAACGATCAATTTTCCCGTGAAAATCATTGTAGAAGTTCCGCTTTTTTCGTTGTGGAAATTTCGTTATGGAAGTTCTGCAAGTTATTGTACTTTTCCATTTAAAATCATTACGACTCGAGACCGCAAGTTGTTGTACTTTTTGTCGTACTACGGTACGATAGAAAGGTACAACAGTACGACACCAACTTGACGCCGGTCTACGCCTATTCCTAAGCATAAGTTTAAGCTTAAGCCTTTTTACTACCATCTATCTTATTGAAATTAATTAATTTTTCACTTTTTGATAAGTCCAAAAAACATTGATTTGATTTTTTTATACCAAAAAATCCCGCCAAAAATTCAAAAACACCATATTTTTCCTTGATATCATTAAAAATATCAAAATTTGACTATTTTTTGATAAAAAACACTTCCGTTCGCCAAAAAAATACTAAAAAGGAAGCCGAAAAATGATCAAAGTCCAGCCGAGTGTTTGCATGTCAACAAGCTAATTACTTTTTTGAATAAATAAAAAATAAAATTTTATATGTGACCGATAGCGACCGCAGCGAGCCAATGACTCTTTTGACTTTGGCGGTAATGTCAAAAAGAGGAAGTAAACTTGTTTTTAGAAGGGATGAAAAAATCGTCTTGGCTATTTAGCCAAATAAGTGATCATAAAACTTTGAAAAAGTAATAATTTTGTATACACTTGATTTTCCCGTCAACGCGACCACGCAGGGATGCATGTTGGCGAGAAATCAAGCTTAATATATACTGAACTTGACTTTCCCGTCAACACGACCACGCAGGGATTTCCCGTCAATGCAACTATGCAACATGCATCCCTTGCAACTATGCAGGGATGCATGTTGGCGAGAAAATCAAACTCAGTATATACTGGGCTTGATTTTCCTCTCAACGCGACCACGCAGGGATGATGATGTGAGTTTACTCGATGAAAAATTTTTTTATGACACTGTGAAATGTTTTTTTTGTATACTGAGCACTTTTTCTCAGCCAATCTATGGTTTCATGTCCACTACAATAGCCAATACTTCAAAACTGACCACTTTTCCGGGTGAAACTCAATACTAAACAAACCCAAAAAATTTCTTTTAAATAAAAAGGAACTTTTTTAAGCTAAACTTTGCTAACACATACGAAATCGGACTATCCAAAATCCCAGAATTTGTCTTTTTTCTTAAAAAAGCCAATGCATAAATTTCGTTTTAGGCTTAAATGACCAGTCTACTTTTGGGGACTGGTCTTGATGCCATGTGATAGAGTACAAAATTTTGGAACATTTTTTGCTTTTACGGTGCCACTTGAAAATCTAACAGTAAAAAGTTATGAGCAACAAAGATTGTGTTTTTTACGAAATTCCAATCTCATGTTAAGCCTAAGCCCAAGCTTAAGCCTAAGCCTAAGCCCAAGCCTAAGCCTAAGCCCAAGCCCAAGCTTAAGCCTAAGCCTAAGCCCAAGCTTAAGCCCAAGCCTAAGCCCAAGTCTAAGCCTAAGCCCAAGTCTTTTATAAAAAATTATTTTTTAATTTTTTAACAAAATATCAAAATCTTCATAAAATTTTGTTCTACTTTTTTATTATAACATTACCATCGTGTTCCTCGCATAAAAATTTTGCTAATACAAACACATACGAAACCAGACTATCCAAAATCCCAGAATTTGTCTTTTTTGTTCTTGTTTCTCAAAAAAGCCAAAAAGCGAAACGCGATATAATTGTCGTCACTTCCTTAAATTTGTTATTTTACACCTCAAAACGTACAAATCGGTGTTTTTTGGGTCAGCGGGCCCGACTTTTACGCTATAACATTTGTCGCGGCAAGAAAGAAAGTTTCATTTCTTCTTCTTCGCGCATAAGTTAGATATGTGTATGTATAGGGATGTTGTGTCAAAGGAAAGGGATCAACAGCGTACCGTTCGGCGTTTTTCTTGGAGAATAAGCAATAAGGATGGCCTTGACTTTTTTGCGCGCGATCCGTTTTGGGACATGCCAAAAGATGGAGGAGAAAGGGCTGAGGTAGAGAAACTGAAGTCGTCTACACGCTATTAAATTCTCGTATTTTTTCAATTTTGATTTTTATCGTGATTTGATATTTCTTTCCTCTCTGGTTTTCAAAGTGTATCTTAGGTCATTTTCTGTCCAATGCAAAGTTGTGTATTGAAGCGAAAAGTCGCAAAAATGCGATTTTTGCGACTTTTCGTTTCAATACACAGGCCTTCCCTGAATCAAGGAAGCATTTTTTTGCTTCGTAAATGTCAAATTCGGATTCCCCGCTTGTTTTTACCCCTAGAAGTGTCATTTCCAGAAAATTTTTTCACGTGAGTATCCCTCCTCCCTATTGTGCAGTAGCTCCAATAATTTTTTGCAAAACCTTCATGGATCACATCTTCTCAACCTTGGCCAATACCATTTTCCCATGTGCACCCATCTGTTCGAAACCTGTACCTTTTTCTCACTACTCTCATTTTCCC
>JAQGBS010004048.1:0-10736 GCA_034698545.1 Acrobeloides obliquus
AGGAAATATTGTAAATGAGCATATTTTGGATAGGATATTTTCACAGTTTTGTATTGGCAAATAATTTATAATAAAATTTTATCATCCTAATCTTTGATCTTTCCCCCAGTAGGCTTGTAAAGAGCCGGCCCGAGACCATGGGCTGAGCCGTTCCTACCAATGAGACCGGCTGAGGGGGGTCTTCACCCTAAAAACTGATTTTTGGATTTTTTCAATGGGGTAAAATTTTTTCAAATTTTTTTTCGCCTAAAAGTTTTCTCTAATTAGGGGTTTTAAAATGGTATATGTGGGGAGGGGGTGAAAACTTACTCCCTGTGGAATAAAACCGATAAACGAATTTTGGTGAGTCTATCTGTTTTTTCCACGTGAAGTAAAAATTTTGTTTCTGTTAAAAACCGGATTTTCTGATGAAAGTGGTTCCCCCCTTTAAAAAAATTCAACTTTCTAATAAAAAACACTTTTTTTGGTTGGTGCCTCCCAAATCTAGTTTCTGACTACGTCCCTGCTTATAATGGTCTCTCCAAAAATACAGATGGAATAATGTTCCCACGAGCTATGCGCATAACTTTTTTTTGTTTTCCGCCATTTCTCTTTATCGGAAATGTTTTTCTACAATGCTGTATTATGCTATGGCTCATTGTCAATCAGATTTGTTGTAATTTTGGCAAAGAAAACACGATGTGCGCACAATTTTATGCAAATGAAAAAGTTTATTATCAAAAATTACAAAATAATCTTCTCGCTTTAACATCCAAAAAACTAAAAAAAATTTTCAATAAACTAGAAAAAAATTTTTATACACAACCTGGCGGTTGTTTACAAATAGAATTATAACCCGTATTTGTACAAGTCTCTTCATTGTTCCAATAAATTTTTCCATTTTGCCATGGGCTCTCACTGCTGACCATGTACCCGCATGCTGTATTGCTATTATTTAAAGGGGCTCCAGGCATCCAATTTGTATATGTTACTGGTGTAAGGTCAGACCATTTCCAATAAATTGCCCCCTGATGTTGTGGGTCATTAAGGGGATTATAAAACCCTATCCATACAACACTGTAAGAAGTATGTTCGTGTATAAGGGCTAAAAGTAAATTCTCAGAGTGGCTAAACGCCATATTTGTAGATTTTTTGTCGAAGAGTAAGCATAACCCAAAAAATTTTTCAATTTTTTCAAAATTAAAAATCTATTTGCGCGCATTGAAAAATCTTGATGCCACTTCTCCGACTGAATTCAAAAACCAGATTTACGTTTTTTGCAGATCCAAGGTCAGAGAGCGCTTTTAAGATTCTTCAATGCGGTAAGCGATTTATCGCATAGAACCCTCCCCTATCGGGTAGTGACGTATCCAGAAATTTTTTCTGGTGCTCTAAATTTTGGCGATCTTTTTTTTGTTCTCCTCAGTCCGCGCGGCGAAAATTTTTTGTTGAAATCCTTTTTAATCAGCAAAAAAACCAGCGCCACAAGAGAATTTTTTTGAAAATGTTTGTTTTTAAGCTAAAAATTCTCAGAAAATTATGATTTTTTGCAGAAAATGTCTATGGGTATTTTGTTGAAAAAATGAGAAAATTTTGGTGAAAAAAAAGGAAAATTTAGCCAATTTTTAGTAAAAAATCATAACGGGGGACCATCAGGATTTTAAACAATTTTGGGCAAAATCATAAAAACTTTTTAAACAAAGTCCTAATAAGACCATAGGAAAGTTTTTAAATATTTTTCGTTATCGGGGCTCTGGCCTCCTGACCCCCCCCCCCCTATGCCTACGTCACTGATATAGGGTAATTTTGAACAAAATAAAAATTTTTTTGCTAAAATTTGCTAGAAAAATCCAAAAGTGCAGCTTTTTAATAGCTATATATAAGAAAGTTATGATCATACAAGTTTATTTTTTAAAATTTAAAAAAAGTTTCACGCAATTTTTTCATTAATATGCGATTTCTTCAAGAAAGACAGGAAAAATGACTTACTATTAATAAAATCTTCTTCATCTTGTGAATGAATCGACGCTAAATCACCACTTTCATTGATACAGTTCTTTTGTGCATCAACATAAGTATAATTTGTTGTGACATACTAAATTTATAAACCTGTAATTTGATATTTTTATGTTTATAATAACCTTGTAGCAATAATTCCAAGCTCGATAATAAATGTAGCCAGCTTGACACTGTGGGCTACTCGGTTGTGATACAGCTACTTCACAAACAAAAGATTTTGGTAAACTGCAATCAGAAGTTTGCCATTTACTATTAGCTATAGCCATGGAAGTGCAATCACCAACTCCTGGATTGCCTATAATAATTTAAACATCTTTAATAAATAAGGAGGGGATATAAAAATTCAAAAATAATTTTTTTGTGCGCCACCCTATACAAAACACTGCGCGCAAGTTTAATTGGCCCATTTCATTACTCGCCCGGCCGCTAACCTCTACCTATTGTATTTTTTTATTATTATTTTCAATTTTTAATCCTCTTCCCTCTCTATTCAACTCATCATTTTTAGAAATTTTACTAAACCAAAATAACCAACCGAGTCCCGCCGTTTCATTTGCAACCTGGTTTACCAAAAATCTTTTCCGCCCCACGCCGTTCCGTATAAGCCAAATTCTGAACCATCATGGGCTCTCCCTAGACCACCGCATACTGTGCGTCAGCCTCTACAAAAACTGATGGAACTCAATATTCCAAAACCTACACCAAAACTAATGGATCTCCATATTTCTAATCCGACTTAGCAACCCATAAAGATGATCCATTATGAAGTGGCAAAACCACCGAAGCGCCGTCCGCAGGCACCATTAGTAAGGACGGCGACTGCAAGAGAAAATTTCCTACGACGTGGAACTACGAATAAAATGAATTTATGAATCCAGTATACCTTATGACGATCATTCGAGCAGCGACGACAGCAGCCAAGGTAGCCGCTATGGCAAAGAGAAAAGAGGAAGGCAATAATGTCAGAACCAATGTTCCTGCTACTCCAGCGAAACCAAGTAGCTCAGAACCCCCAAATTCGACACTACAAAAGGCTTCCTTTCTTGCCACCGAATCGGTGTCCTCAATCCCAAAATTCCTGAATTGTCCATCTGGATCACCTGCATGTTTGATTCGGGATCAGCCCCTAACAATTGGATCAAACAAATTCTTGGCCCAAAGACTGAATCTCTCAGGCCCCGAATCCACTACTTTCCTCAAAACTTTCTCAAGAAACTCCAAATTCCACATCAGCTGCACCATACAACTCCAGCTCATTCAGAACAACGACCAACCTTACAACATCTCCCTCAAAACCATTGAAAAAATCGTCTCCCCCCCCCCCTCGCACTCCTTCAAAGCCGTACAGGGTGCGTTAAAAGTTCGTGATCACTTTAAAATTTCATGTTAGGCCCCGTAAGAAAAATTTTTTTCAAAAATATTTTTTAGATTCTGAAAGTTTGTTGAAAAATGTCGATCACCAAAAAATATTTTCAACTTTTTGCGCATTGAGCACTCTACTCTCAATGGGGGGGGGGGTATTGTTACCGTGTGTTTTAATAGTCTAATTTCATACCAGATATCCAATTTGTATATTTACATCCATTCATAGTTGGATTTGTCCAATTCCAAATTCCTGTCTGAGTAAGATCATTTAAACCAATCCAAAAATCTTTGACACCATATTGCAAAAAGCGATCAGAAGCTTCATCTATAACAAATCTATTAATTTTTTCATCAAGATTTTTTTACTCATAGACTATGGCAAGGGATAGAGAAAGTGTTAACATCTCCAGAGATTACCTTTAACTTGCAGATTTTCTAAAGCATTACAGATGGAAACCAACGAGCCGCCTTGTTCTTGACATGTCCTGTTTGCTTTTAGAAAATCTTGTTCAGCCGAAAAGAAGTAATAGCATTTGTTACTATCTAGAGAAAGTAAACCATTTGGAGAGCATTCATAGGCAACAGCGTTTGGCATAAAAATATAAAGCAAATAAGCCAAATATAAACGCATCTCAAAAATTTATCTCAAAACAATATTTATAACTCTATATTATCACGTTCGCCGGCGAAAATTTCGATAGCGCGATAAAGTTGTAGGGCATGGTGTGTAGTGCACGAATATACCCCGTGTTACCAGTAAGAGTGGGAGTCTCTGTGGGGTTGAGGAATGTGTCTTCTTCATGCCATATCTCCACAGAGACACCCACTCTCACTGGTAACACGGAGTATATTCGTGCACTACACACCATGCCCTACAACTTTACCGCGCTATCGAAATTTTCGCCGGCGAACGTGATACCAAAATTGATTATCAATATTTTTTAATCATAAAGGACTGAAATTATTCAGGCGTGTCCCAAAAATATACAGGGTGCCCAAAAAAAAGGTAGAATTTTCATGATTGTTTTATGAATTTTGGACCCAAAAATTTTTTGCTAAAAATGACCCATATAAGGGTAATTTTATGCAGGAATTCGATTGCGCGCAGTCCCGAAGCATGAAAACACTTCCTTGACCCTGATTCAGGGAATGGAGTTGGTGTATTGGCAAAAAATCAAAAAATTTTCTTTTTTCGCCCGTACACCAACTCCATTCACTGAATCCGAGTCAAGGTAATTTTTTCATTCTTAGACAATGTGCGCAATCGATTCCCCGCATAAAATTACCACCAGATGATGCTTTCCGGAAGAAAATAGAAATTTTTTCGATTTTTACATCAATACATCGAATCCATTCCCTGAATCAGGATCAAGAAAGCATTTTCATGCTCGCAATCGATTCCCCGTATAAAATTACCTCTATATGGGCCAATGTGAAAACGTTTCCCTAACCCTGATTCAGGGAAAAATTGGTAATTACAGCAAAAAAATTTTCCTAAAATTTCTTTAAAAATGACCCTATAAGGTTAATTTTGTGCGACGAATTTATTGCGCGCATTCCCTGAATATGAAAATGCTTTCTTGACCCTGATTCAGGGGAAAATTGCTTTTACAGCAAAATTTTGCTATTACGAATTTTTAGTTGAAAATGGGCTATGCATATCACAAATAATGTATACAAAATAAAGTTCAAAAATTTTCGCTGTAAAAAACAATTTTTCCCTGATTCAGGGCCGGGGAAGCGTTTTCACGTTTCGGGAATGCGCACAATCGATTCCCAGCATCAAATTATCCCTATATGGATCATTTTTAGGATTGTTGACAAATTTATACTCGTGCTCCAAGTGACTCATGAACACACCAATCCAAGAGCAGAAACATGAATTTCGTTGACAGATCCGTTGTTCGTTATCTTTGTTTACCATTGACAACTAAATAGTTCCCCCTCTGTTCTATTGTTTTGAAATTATACTTCTACGCCCGAACAATGTTCTTTTGTTTAATATTGTTTACACGGTGCCATTGCTTAATTTTTTATCAGCATGTTCTAAGTGAGTCAGTGAAACTGTTCTACTGTTCTAAGTGAGCCAGTGGCAATTAGATAAGATACATTCCTTTCATATTTGCCAGATCACTTCAACAAAATAAAGACTATGAAAAATACTTCGAAAAGTATACAAACAATGTAAAAAATAAACAACTTTTTTGTAA
This sequence comes from Acrobeloides obliquus, assembly GCA_034698545.1. Classification (NCBI taxonomy): domain Eukaryota; kingdom Metazoa; phylum Nematoda; class Chromadorea; order Rhabditida; family Cephalobidae; genus Acrobeloides; species Acrobeloides obliquus. Next base: position 5,574 of record JAQGBS010004048.1, read on the forward strand.
AATCTGTTTCACTATCACAAAAATTGGGCCCTCGTGTCAGTCTATGAGGTGGTATCTCCCGGGTGATGGGTGGTACCATCCAGTGGTATGCGGGAAATCAATTGCGCGCATTCCCGAAATATGAAAACGCTTCCCTGATCCTGATTCAGGGAAAAACAAAAATTTTCGCTGTAAAAAGCAATTTTCCCTGAATCAGGGTCAAGGAAGCGTTTTCATGCTTCTGAAATGCGCGCAATCGATTCCCCGCATAAAATTATCCCTATAGGGCCATTTAAAAAAAAATTTCGATCACCCGACGCTTTAAGATGATGAAAATGCTGATTTTTGTGAAAAAAATGGCGATTTTGGAGAATAATTTTTTCGTTCTTGGGCGCGCCCGATTTCCGCCATGGTTTTGTGCATGGCGGAAATAAATTTTTGGTGTTACCTTATCTCTCTCTCCCTCCCTAAATTCGAAGGTGGAAGTTGTCCATGTGTGATCTTTGTGTCACAACTATAACAGAAAAACGTTGATTCAAAATTTTTTAATTTTTTACTGTGTTCTTCATACTCTACGGAGTTGTGAAAAAACGGACACACTAACGGGGATAATGTCCAGTTCCGGGTCCGTGTTTGATCAACTGTATTTGAGTAGCCTTTTTTCCACTTCCGAAAATTGTATCATTTTTGTCCACTTCCGACTATTGGTATCATTTTCATAATATTTGTTTAATTTTTAATGTCAAAAAGGCTATAAAAAGAATCGCCATACTGCTTCTTTCAGTTTCTAAACTTAAAATTTTAAAAATGCAATATTTAATTACTTTATTACTCTTGTTTACTGGTCTTGTTTTCACAATGGCGCAACCGAGACCAAATTTTGGAGTACGTTTTTATTGTATCTCTTATCTTTGGACTTTTATACAGGATGGCTTAAAAAAGTGGATTATGATGAGGTTACACCAAAAATTCATTTTCGCGATTTTTTGACCAAATTTTCGCCAAAAAAATTTTTAAATTTTTTCTAAAATAATCCTATGGAGGGTTTTCTATGCGAGAAATTGATTGCGCGCATTGAAAAATCTTGAAAACGCTTCCCTGACCCAAATCAGCCAAAAAATCTTTAAAAATCTGGGTTTTTGGGGTGAATCATGGTCAGGAAAGCGTTTTCAAGATTTTTCAATGCGTGCAATCGATTTCTCGCATAGAACTCCCCCCCCCATAGGGTTATTTTAGAAAAAATTTTTTTGGCGAAAATTTGGTCGAAAAATTGCAAAAATCCACTTTTTTTAGCCACCCTTACTTTTTAAAATACTGTGAGAACCTGGCACTAAGATTGAATACACCACACAAGCATTTAAGAGATGATATCTCGAAAGTTCGAACATCCCGCGGATTTAGAAAAACTGAGTTGGAATATGAAAATTGGGATAAAAATAAACATATTTTTGCGTTTGAAGTGGTTTTGAAGTAGCATAACTCTTGATGGTTAAATCCAATTTTGATGATCTTGGTTTTATCTTAAAGCCGAAAACGCGGGCTCAATGGTGTCCAACAACGTCGACGTTTATCGCTAACGTCGACGTGACGTTTAAATTTTTGAATAGCGACGTTTGAAACGTCGAACGTTTCGAACGTCGACATTGCCGACGTTTCAAACGTCCCTACATTTGTAACGTCGTTCATCTAAACGTCGACGGCATCGACAAACGTCGTTGGACACCCCTGCGCAGGCTACAACTTTTATATTGAGTGTATGGGTCATGTAATGGAAAAAGTGGTAGAAAAATTAGGCTTTTTGCAAATAGCCGGGTCCCAGGATGGGTAAAAAATTCAAAGAAATGGCTCTAGCCAAAAACTTTGTTCGACGGGGGTCTCCAGTTTGCCTTAAAAATTATCTACAACACCCCTACTTTCTTTTAGGCTTGGTCCTGGGCAAATCCTCGAACCCCCCAAAAATCGTTTTCTGGCCCTGAAGTTGATGGCTCAAACCCCCAAAAATGGTATTTTTCGGATAAAATTTTTATCGTCGTTTTCTCCCTTCCTAAAAAATTTCATTAAGAAATTTTTTGGCGCCATCTACAATGGGCTTCAAATACGTAGACTTGTGTGCCCAGCCCATTTTTAATGTAGGTCTATCACCATCTTCTTTTCGATAAAAATTTTATCCGAAAAATACCATTTTTGGGGATTTGAGCAATCAACTTCAGACCCAGAAAACGATTTTTGGGGGTTCGAGGATTTGCCCAGGACCAATCCTAAAAGAAAGTAGGGGTGTTGTAGATAATTTTTAGGGCAAACTGGAAATTCCCGTCAGAACAAAGTTTTTGGCTAGAGCCATTTCTTTGAATTTTTTACCCATCTGGGACCCGACTATTTGCAAAAAACCTAATTTTTTTTACATTTCCATACCGAATATGAAAACTTTGAATTTATTTTTTTTAATCGCAAAAAAATTTAATCGCTAAAATTTTGTTTTATAGAGGGTATGCGGAAATTATCCGACCCCCTATAGTCAGATATATCTAGATACTTATTGCCATAACTTTTATAGGGACAACCATATGCTGAGATTTTGGTGTCATTTGAAAGCTACAAACGTGAGTTTTAAAAAGACACCAAGATCTCGATGTATAGATATTCCTAATAAAAGTTATGGTGAAAAGTATCCGACAATAGGGGGTCGTATAATTTCCGCACACCCTGTAATACTTTTAGTGTAGTAAAAAATGAATTACATCTCTAAAATTTGAATTTAATCCATTCGGTGTGAAAAATCCCGGTGTGGTAAAACCGTGTGATAAAACGGTGTGGAAAATCCGCAAAAATCGATGTGGTGTATGTCAATCCTAGTGCCGAGAACCTGCTATAAAATCAATTTTAGAACCAAAGACCAAAAGAATTTCCGCTCAAATTAGAAGGAGGTGGGAATAGCAAAGGATTTGGAGGGGTAAGGTAGCGTTGTGACAAATTCAAAAATAAACTTTTCATTTTAGAGACTCACAGGTAATTTCCCGGTTGGAGATCGTGGTGTAAAAGTGCAACCTTGGGTTGATGGTTATGCTGCAAAGGGCGGGTCTAAACTTACTGGTGGAGGTGTTGGTGTTCAAATACCATTTTAACTCTTTTTTGAATAGCAAATAAAAACCATGTAAATATAAAATAAATTTTGAAGTGTCAGGGTGGCGAATTTTTTGCACCATCCCTATCAGGGTGGCGCAAAAAATTCCCATGTTGTCATTTTTTCATGAATTTTGGAACCAAAAATTTTTTCCTAAACATGACCCTATTAGGAGTATTTTGATGTGGGGGATCGAATGTGCGCATTCCCGAAGCATCAAAACGCTTCCTTGACCCTGATTCAGGGAATAGATTTGGTGAATTGACGCAAAAATCGAAAATTTTCTGTTTTCGCCCGGAAATCAACGTGGCGAAAGTTATAGTGCCCGATTTTCTATCCATGTAATCCGTGAAGAACATCATCCTTTCTTATTCCAACCACAAGGGGTGTCATGGCCCATGCCCCTGGAGCACTCCGGGTAACGTCAAATGGAACACGCTGCGGGTTATCAAGTTTTTTTGAATTTTTACGGCATTTTTTCTAGGTTTGCACGCAAAAATAACATCAGCAACGTGTTCCTGGACTAAAAAAATCTAAACAGAAGTTTTTCAGTTGATTTTAAAGGAAAAATTTGAACTTTGGACCATGGTGCCACACAAATAGTGAACTAGCTACGAAATTAGAAAACGATTTTTTAACAAAAATTCAAAAAATATTTTTCTAAATTTTTTTTGCAAATTGTAAAAGAATTCCTTTTCATTTTGCATTTTCAATTTGTTCAATTTCCAACTACCTCCAACAACTAAAACATACGGCGTATCTTTTAATTGTTTAGCGCATAAATTTGCATGATTAGGAGCAATTATACAGCACTCTTGAAGTAGGCTCTTGCTGACTTGCCACTTCTTCTTTTCGACTATATACATTGAAATGTTTTCAAAGCTACTGACTGACTACGATATCTATCGGCCGACCAGTAGATAGCAAGACGCTTGTTTGAAGCCAGGGGTGATGCTGAAAACAGACATCGCCGGAAAATTGCTTGCTCCCGACTCATAGACTTCAAACTCTCGACCAATACCCACTTAGTTTCATGCTAAATTATTCAATTTGCAACTATAATTATCATAATATGATTGTGGAGTTGGGATGGAAATCGAAGAAAACAAATTGCAAAAAGTTACGGTTGATTTTTTATATTTGAGAAATTTTAAAAATTTTAAATTTTTTCAAAGGCAAAAATTTTTTAATAATGATGGAAATCGAACCTGAGTACAAATTCTACACAGTTGAACGTCTTACCCACTCTGCCATGAAGGCACTTATAAAATTGCTTTATAAGACTTACGTTAAACAGTGATAAGGGGTTAAAAAATTTTTCTTGAAGGGTACACCCATGATTTTGGTGCCATTTTTCTCCTCTCATCGAGCCCTAAGGGTCGGCACAGGTTTGCACATTCTATCGTACGACGGCCCCACAAGCTATCGTACGAAGTCATCGTAGGATCATCAAATTAACGTAAAAGTACGATGAAATCGCCACAGGCTGTCATACGATCGTACGACGCAGTACTATGGCATCGTACGAAATTTTGTCGTACTCGTACGATAGCTTGTAGCCATTTCGTCCGTCGTACGAGTGTATTTTACACTCGTACGATACTTTCGTACGATAGCTTGTGCCGTTGCTTGTGACCGTGCGATAGCTTGTGCCGACCCTAACGATTGATCTAGGCCGTGACGGAACTGAACTTAAGTTGACGGGGATTGCACAGACAGACACACATAGCGCGTTTAATATTTAAGGGTATGAGTATTGTGGGTACCATTGTTGTTGCTGAATACGAATTTTAAGCTAATTTTGAAAAATTCGATTCAAAAATTGTATTTTACCATAAAAACTGATCTTTGGGAGAGGGTCTTGATTACTTTTCCATATGTGCATTTTTGAAAAATTTTCAATTTTTTAGCCTGATAAGCAATTGAACCTTGGTCAATTATATGCCTATCAAAAATTAAAGAGCATAGATAATAAATCTTCTCTTGTCATTAAGATTTACTCCTTTTCATATTTCTCTTCATTCTCGAGCGACAGCATCAAACCTCTGCCACAGCGTTTCTGT
>JAQGBS010004049.1:0-10736 GCA_034698545.1 Acrobeloides obliquus
AATCGATTTTTCCGCAAAAAATTCAAAAAAGTTTGTGTATTACAACGAAGAACTTGTACACAAATTCAAATTTCAAATGCAATTATCTCGAAAACTACAACGATTCAGAACATTCCATAAAAACAAAAAATGCTCCATTTTTTATGATCTTTCCGAATTTATTATTTTTCATATGGTTGTAAATTACTGGACTGGTCCTTTAAATTTGCATTAAATGAACATTGTAGCAATTTTCAAAATCCTATTTATTACTCTGATATTTCAATTTTACCATAAAGATCTTTAACCGCTTTAATTTCATCTGGTTTTAAATTCGGCCAAATATAGACATCGCTTTTGCTAGCTGGTCTTAAATACTTGCTATTCATTATGTTATTGGCATATCCATCATAATGCCCCAACCCTAATGCATGACCTTAAAAAATTATATCTTTTTATAATTTGATCATAGATACCGATTTGATGCATTGCAACAGAGAGAAAATCTACTTGCCTATCATGTCTAAAAAATGTTTTATATTTTTCTTTTTCCGACATTACTCTAAAACTTTAGAATAATTCCTTCAAAAGAAACTAAGTAGGCGAAAATATTGTACTTCTTTCTCCACATGGGCTAAGGTCCGGCAAAAAAGTAATGTTGGCATCAGGTCATTCCTTACCCTTACCGTTACGGTAGATCCTTACCGGTCAATCTTACCGGTTATTTCTTACCCGGACATTTTACATTGTTACACAAAAGCGATGTTCTACAAAGTTGCTTCTCGTGATCTTAATAGCAACTTTGTAGAACATCACTTTTCATGAAATATTTCTGTGATGGAGAAACTAACAGACTGTTAAAGGATGTCCGAGTAAGGAAAGGCCGGTAAGGATTGACCGTAAGGGCTGGGGGTAAGGGATAAACTGGAGGGGAGGGGGGGGGGATATTGCACAAAATGAAAAGTGTAAAGTTGAACAAAAATACACTAAAAAGTGCATTTTGTTCGACTTTGCACTTTTACGTTATACTTTTCACTTTTCATTTTGTGCAATACTTCCCCCCCCCCCCGGTGCCGTAATTGTTCCTTCCTTATATTGTATGGGGGGGGGGAGTATAATAAACCCCCTTACCACCTTCCTACGTGCCTGATATTGTCCTCTACAGTGTTACATCGTGAGCGTATTTTAAATCTAATCTTCAAAGTTAGTCCGGGTATACGCACACTTCGTTTACCTCTATACTTTAAAAAAGTTGGTCCTCCATAGCCTAGTGGCTAAGAAGTGCAAAAATTTTTATCATGTACACTGATAAAAGAATTGACTACGGACGGGATCGAACCCGCATTTTTATGATGATAGTCTGTCTCCTTAGCCACTAGGCTATGGAGGGCCAACATTTTATAAATGTACAGCTGAAACGAAGTTTACACACGTTTTATTAACAAGTTTTAATAAGAAGATACTTACAACCATCTTCCCATTTGTACATATCTCCACCACTCAGCATCATCAAAATGAATTATAGTACAAGGCATTTGTCCTAAGCAGTGTGCTATTTGATTTCCTGAAGTAAATATTGAAATTAAATAATAGTTCCTAGACCGACGTGCCTTTGGCGAAATTTGATCGGTTCTCCCTTCTCCTCTCTCATTTTTCTTTTTTAACTTCTTCTTTTTCCCTTTTCAATCCCCTTATCCTTTCACCCTTCTCCTTCCCCCTTATCCTTTCTCTCGTCTCCTTCTCGCTTTCTTCCTTCTCTTCTTCCTTTCTACCTTCTCCTTTTCTCTCGTGTTCCTAGTGATTTCCTGCGGCGCTCGGTCTCGCGTTCCGAGTGATTGCCTGGCACGCTCGGCCTCACGTTTTTTCCAATTGCCTGCGTCGCTCGGCAATCACTAGGGAAGCGAGGCCTGCGCCGTAGGCAATCGCTCAAAATATCCGGTCTCGCGTTTCGAGTGATTGCCTGCGGCGCTCGGCTACAAAAAATTAGCCGATTTTGAGTCATTTTTGAAAATTCAATTTTTTGGCCCCAAGGTTTTTTACCCCCTCCCTCTTTGGTAAGGGTGCCTTGTGAGGTTAAAATTGAAAAATTCCTTCAGATTCGTGTTCCCCATAGCTGAAAACTCCGAGTACAAAAAATTAGCCGATTTGGAGAACTTTTGAAATTTGCATATCTTGGCCCTTTGGCGGAGGGGGTCCTGTAGATCCCTTAAATGATTTTTTCCACAGCAGGGACATGCCTTTTTGGAATCAAGAACAAAATTTTAGGCAGATTTAGTCAAAAAAGAAAAATTTTTAGGCGAAAAAAGTTAGCCTAGACACACATACTTCTCCTTTAAATAATATAATTTTGGAAAATATTATAACAATTACCAAATCCATCAAATGGCAAATCATCACCATGTTCGTCTTTTCGAAATCCAATCCATATGTCAGCCCTTTCATTGTCAATTTCAGTAAATGTTAGTGGGACAACTTCGGACCAACGATTGAATGCGGTTCGAATACCATCCCTAAAAAATTGATGGATGCCGAAAAAAATAGAATTTTTAATTCAATAGTTTCCGGTTGCAGAATTTTTTGCAATTCCTGCCACTAAAAAAACATAACCTTGTCCTCATATGGGGTAGCTGATTATCATAGAGGAAACCGAACAGCTAAAACCGAAACCGATTGGTCAAAACCAATAAAGTCGAAACAGAAACCGACCAACCCAAAATCAAAAAAACCGAATCCGATACTCTAAAACCGATAAAAAAGGATGTCAAAAAACATGCATACTAACTAAGGTTGAGCGTTTTCCGGGGTTTTTGAAACCCCGCAGCTGAGATCTCGTTAACTCGCAATAAAAAACCTACATCAAACCCCGTAGGTTTTGATAAAAACCTGTGGGGTTTGACGAAATCCGAGATCTCAGCTGTGGGGTTTCAAAAACAAGCTGATTTCGATTATGCGGAGGCTTTCGATCATGAGGAATTCAATGTCAACGTCTAAAAATTATGTATTATGTGCGGAAATAAGTTTCTGGAATGTTATTTTTTCGGAAATAACAAATTTTTATTCGACTTCAAAGCATACAAAATAAAAATAAAAAACAACAAAACTTATTCAATAAAGTACTCTCATTATAATCTATAATTTTTTCCCAAATTTCCGGCAGTTTTTCAAATCCTCTGCTTTGATGCAAAGTATTCATTCAATGCTTGACGAATTTCTTCTTCGTTGACTTTTCCTCTGAGAAAATGCTCCAAACTTCGAAACAAATGAAAATCTGATGGGGCTTCACCTGGCGAATAGGGAGCATGAGGAACTATGAACCAACCCAATTCTTCAATCTATTCGGTAAGCAGTAGAGAAAATTTGGGTTTTTTTCGTGCCTATCAAGCAATTCAGAGCTCACTACTACCCTTCGAAATTTACTTATCTCCGTTAAACGATGCGGAACTTCCTTCTGCTTATTGTAACTGAAGTCTTGCTCTCTCATGTTTCTGATTTGGCGATCACTGACTTCAAAATCAGAGGATAATCTTGATGTGCTAGGCTTTTCTCTTCTTCAGCTGTAATGCCGACAAGCACATGATCAATCTCCCATGGTCTTCCAGATCGTGGCAAATCGTCCAAATTCTCGTTTCGTTAAAAAAGCTTTTTTTCACAATTAAATCAAGCATACCACTTCGAGATTTTTTATACCATTCAAACACTGTCGCTTTACTAACAGCATGTTCACCATCTGCCAAACATATATTGTTTGTAGCTTCCATCGTTGTATGTCCCAATCGATACTCGTATAAAATTAGCTCTCGAGTCCGTTTTTTACTTTTTTCCATCTTAAAAAGTGAAATAATATTAAAATTAAACTAATTTTCAACAAGAATTTTATAAAAAACGAAATTCAGGAAACCTATTTCCGCACCTAACAAAATTCCAGAAACTTATTTCCGCGCCTAATACGACCACGCAGGGATGCCAAAAATTAAAATTCGAGGTCATAGAGCAATATGGGTATCAAACCGAGCACCTATAGGCGCTCGGTCTCGGTACTATAACAATAACGTACTTGGTTTCACTTGTCGGCATATGAGAACTATTTGAACCAATATAATAGGTTAAATTATTTTTTAACCATTTTCCATTCGAACCTAAATTTGAAAAAATACACTTATTAAAAATCTAAAAAATTAGCTACCATGGCTTAGAGTAAAATCCTTTGTACCACAATAAAGATCTTTAGTCTAAATTATACTTTCAAAATTTTGGTTGTACCATAAGTTTATGGCTTTTGTTATTTGCACGAAATCTTTACATAATGACTATGGGGGTTTTTCTATGCGGGGAAAAAGCGCACATACAAACCGGAATGTAGACAGTGAAATAGTGCAGACCGATGTGCATAAACGAAGTAATTAGAAAGAGGCCTCATTCAGTGGTTGGCTGGCTCTATGCCTAAGGGAACAGATAACAATAATAAATATAATTCAAGTAAGTTCAAATCCCCAATCACCGCCAGTTTTTGAGAAATTTTGCGAAAAAAGAGTCCCACCAAAAATCGCACCCCTCTAGGGAATTGAAAAATTAACGCCCCGGCACGTATTTTACAGTATTTATGGTATATCAATTTAAATGTCATGAAGTAAAAAAACCGCATTTTTCATATGTTTGTTTAAATTTGCATTACAACGAAACCTGAAGTCGCCAAAGGAGAAGAGAGGAGGAGGGGGAAGAGAAAAGAGAGATGAAAGAACCGGCTCATCGGAGGCGCTTTTTGAGCTCCGAAGGCGCGTCAGTCTAGGAACTATCTTATATATAACTTACAGAATCTAGGCTGCGTCGAGAGCGATTTTGGGCTGTTTCAACAAGATTTTCTTTAATTTTAATAAAATTTATAAAAGCAAATATTTGTTCGAATAATAAAGCAAACAAAAACAAATTTAATAAAAGAAATATTTTCATTTGTAGTATTTTGTAATTCTAATAAAGCCAAATAATTTTTATAACGGATGTATGTACGTATCGATGGTCGGATGGGCACAGAAAACGGATTTGAGTATAATTTTTATAGGACACCTAAATTCGTAGAATCATACAATTTCGATTTTCGGTTATATGACCGACCCGGTCACTTGACCGACCAGTCACTTGGTCATTTATTACAAATCAGGCAACTCAATTAGTCTAAATTAATATGTTTATTGACACGAAATTGGCGAAAGTTACGTGGCGAAAGTTATAGTGCCCCAAATCACCCAATTTATTGTACTTGGGGTTTTCGGGTATGAGAAACACGAATCCGAAAGATTCACCTCCCCCCTTTTCATCTATGTCCGCCAACTTTGTTGACATCACTTTCTCGGCAAAAATTATTTAATGGGTTAAATTTTGACAAATTTGACATTAAAAAGACAATGGTGACAAATTTGTCACTAAGATGACAAATTTATCACAATTGTCACCACGATAAGATTATCGTGCTCCAAATTCGTATAACGTTGACAAGGTTTAACACTTTTTATAAATCGAAAATTCCTACAAACGCCTAAAACGAATAATAACTTAAATTCGTCAGTTTTTGGTTGAATTACAAGACTAAAGAAAAATTGTTTCTCATAACGCTTTTAAAAAAACTGCTTCACAGTTTTTTCACATAAACAGAAATTGGATACTTGATTTTTTTTAACGATTGTCAAACCTTTTTTTCTCTAAAACAAGCAGGAAAATTAATAATTCGTATAAACAAAACATATTTAAAAAATAATAGGATAAAATTAATAATTTTTTGAATCAGCTATTGGATCTGCCTTTACAGTGTGCCCGAAAAATGGCAATTTTTTCAAATTTTTCCCAAAATAGCGCTATAGGAATTTTTTAATGCAAGAAATCGATTGCGCGCATTTCTGAGTCTTGAAAATGATTTCATGACCTTGTATTAGCATATTTTCGCTTCAATACGCGTATTTTTCTCTGAATCAGTGTCAGGGTAACGTTTTCAAGATTCGATAATGCGCGCAATCGATTTCTCGCACACCTTCTATAAAGCACCCAACATACGAGTGCTCTGTTGAAATACCTTTAAAAAGTAAATTTTGATTTGATTAACTGATGGATATCTGATCAAATATAATCGAAACTTTAATCTAAATCCTCTAGATTAAAAAATAGCGTTTATTAAATTTTTTGATGTTAATATAAAAAATATAGTGTTTCTTCAATTTTGTTAGTTAAATTTTTCAGGAGTTGTATAGACGGCAAGTGCTCGTGTCTTGCCACAAAATTCAATGTTGTCTGTAGAGCAGAGATGTTCATAGCAAGTGGTTTCATTATAAGAATTTTCTGAATATTCTAAATTTAATTCCTTCCCACAATAACATTTTCCAGTCTCGACACCTAAAAATCATAATTAAATGTAAAAGTTGAAAAAATTTCCGGTCTCAAAAAATTTTTGGGACCCAAAAATCATAAAAGTTCACTTGTGTGAATCACCCTGTATAATTTTAATTTTAAGAAATGAAAAATACCAGCATAGCGATAACCATCTCTTGAACAAATGTGTGCACAATAAAACACATTATCTTCTTGATTGTATTCATACTCTGTATATACTTCCCTTATTTGCATTGTGCTATTAAGTAGACTGTCTTCACCTTCTATAAAGCACGCAAGATACGAGTATTCTGTTGCAATACCTTTAAAACAGTACAATTTATAACAAGTTACCTACACCAAAATTTTGACAAGTGCTAGGTACTGATTTTCTTGAACTATTCTCAAACAGGTGGGCCGTTAAAAAATATTTGGAGCTAGATCCCTTTGGGGGCACCACCAGCGTGTTTTTATGCTTTTTGAGGATTTTTTCCGGAAATACAAAGCCAATCCTGATAGTTTTAGTGTCATTAGAAAGCTGGATTTCATAGCAATCGAATGACACCAAAATCATGTCATAACTCTTTCTAGTTGAAGTGTTATTGTATAATTAGTAAAAAAATATCAGTTTTTCGACACATTTTTTAATAACTATGCAATATCTCCGCAACCAGAAAGAGTTATAGCATGATTTTGATGTCATTCGATTGCTATGAAATCCAGCTTTCTAACAACACCAAAACTATCAGGATTGACTCTTTACTTCCGGAGAAATCCTCAAAAACATAAAAAAGAAAGAAAAAAACACGCTGGTGGTGCCCCCAAAGGGGACTAGCTCCAAATATTTCGCTTAGCACTAGGCAAGGGGGCATATCCTCCAAAACCGGAAAAATGAACAAATTTCCTATTGGTCATCAGCTGTCGGACTAAAATCTCTTTATGTTTTTGCCCTAAAAATTCTTCACCAAAAATGCCCAAATATGTCCTTCCCTCAAAGAGAAATCGGCTTTGTTTTCGCATTTTAGTCGGCTGAACACGATCGGCTAACTAGAATTTGTGCTTTCATCAGCTAGTGGACTAAATACAGGGTGTCCCAATTTTTTACGAAAATTTTTGGGACACCATATAGTTTGAAAAACTAGTGTTCTGAATCACCAAAATCCTGATTTTTTTAGTGTGATACTTCGTATTACCATAAAGTTCTTTAACAGCTTTAATATCATCAGGCTTTAAATTCACCCAATCATAAATTTCATCTTTGTTAGTTGGTCTGCGATATCGACTATTCATTATATTAGTGACATGCCCATCATGATGGCCTAATCCTAGAGCATGACCTTAAAAAATTTATGCAAATATAAATTTTGAATATTTTATAGTAATAAAAATTTATATACAGGGTGATCAATAATTTACTCATGTATTTAAAGTAGAAACTGGGGTAGAAAACTCAAAAAATGTAATGTTCAGTAGTATTTTTGAGCTAAAAAATCGAAAATAAACTCTTTTTCAGTAATTTTTTTCCTAAAAAAATTCTATGGTGGTGGTTATCGAATGAGTCCTCACGCGGCTGAAAATTTTTTAAATACGTGAGTAAATTATGGCACTATAACTTTTGTCACGAGTTTTGTCATACTTACTTTTGTCACGCATACAAGCTACAAACTGGCAGATTGTCGAAATAATTTCGTGCGAAAAATCAACTTATTTCAACAATCCGTTGGGTGTAGTTTGTATGCGTGACAAAAGTTAGCGTGGCAAACTCAATTCGTGATAAAAGTTATAGTGCCTAAATTATTGATCACCCTCTACATACCGATTTGATGCATTGCAACAGAAAAGAAGTCAACCATATTCTGACTACTAAAAATAACAATTTAGGCGACATTTATATCTTCTTACGCTTTGGGAAATATTTGGGGGAATGGAATGACTAAAGGTCCCGCCAAGGCCTTTTTACCAAACCCCCAATTAAGGGTGACGTTAGGGGAAGGAGTAATTAATGGCGTAGATAAGAGGGTACTACGGGTAAGTACCCCTTCCCTTAGTGAGCATAAGTCCTCAAAAAGCATAAGATTTTCTTTATGCTTTTGGATGGTACCCCCCTCCCCCCCCCCATTAGACAGCTCTTCCTACGCCACTGCGGCAAATGCGACCAATTGTCTTTATTTAATGCTTACAGCCATTTTCCCATTTCTACATATCTCCATTCCTCATCATCATCAAAATGAATTGCAGTACAAGGCATTTGTCCTGAGCAATGTGCTATTTTTCCATCTGAACAATTATTGAAATTTAAAGGGGGAACCAATTATATACTGAACTTGCGTATTTCGTTAAAATGTTAGAAATCGATCAAAATTTGACGTGCACATAGGTAAAATTAGCAGGGAATCCAATGGCGATGTTATTTTTCCAAAATTCTCTATCCTAGAGGTCGAAAAATTGAACTTTAAGTGTTTTTTCTATGTTTTTTTCACTAAATTTCAATTTTTTTTGTTCAATTTTCAAAATTTTTTTGATTTCCTTTGTAATTCTAGTAGAATCGACAATGCTGAATCTTTCTATGTTTTTCATTTCGCGTGAAATAGTTATCTTCATATCCGAAATAGTTCAATTTTTAGTATAATTCACCCAAAAAGTCGCCAAAAACACCCTTCGATGATGTTAAAACCGAAAAATAACACCGGGAATCGATTCCCTGACACCAATTTACCCTAGAAAAGTCTTTCGGTGATAATTTTTGTCTTAGAAACAATAAAAAATAGACTAAAAAGACGTCGTTTAGAGCTTTTTTCGAAAATTTATGTTTTTGGGGTCTAAAAATCTATGCTTTTTGAGGGCTAGAATATTTTTCTTTTGAATTTTCTACCGTTTTTCGGTATGGAGAACAAAGTTAGCAAAGTCGAATTTGCAAATTTCGATTTTTTCAACATAGAAAAAACACTTAAAATTTAATTTTTCGACCTCTAGAATAAAGAATTTTGGGAAAATGGCATCGCCATTGATTGCCCGCTAAACTTTACCTTGTCAAATTTTGATCGATTTTTAACATTTTAACGAAATACGCGATTTCGATATATAAATGGTTCCCCTTTTAATATTTAAAAAAATAAAGTTATAATAATTACTCGTTCCATCAAACGGCAAATCATCACCATGTTCGCCTTTTCGAAATCCAATCCATATGTCGGCCATTTCATTGTCAACTTCAGTAAAAGTTAGTGGAACAACAGCGGACCAATAATTGAAAGCGACTCTTATACCACGCCTAAAACAGTTCGGTAGGACAAAAAACTAATGGTATTCCCAGTCAGTAGTTTTCCTATCATTCCGGTAGGTAACAAATTACAGAATTCCATCTACCTCTCAGATGGTGAAATTCAACTGACCGGAAAATTCATACTCCGCTTATTAAAAGGAATAAAAACATACCTAGCATCATCTTCCGACATACTAGAGCTATTTGAACCAATATAATAGGTTAAATGATTCTTTAACCATTTTCCATTTGAGCCTAAATTATTAAAAGGAAACGTATTGAAAATCTATATATTGCGCCCGATCTTGAATTTCGCCCGATTCAGAATCGGGAGCTCGACCTTGAACGAAATCAAATCGAGCGATCATGAACGAACAATCTTCGTTCAAGATCGGACGCCCGATTCAGAATCAACTAAATTCAAGATCGGGCGCAACATATACAATTTACCAGGCTTTGGAGTAAAATCCTTTGAGCCACAATGAAGATTTTTAGGTTTAATATTCTAAAGTATACTTTTAAAATTATTCAAATTTAATGTTATCTTACAGAAAACAGCCTGTCAGGAATCCAGTCTCTATCACTATAAGCACTTATTTTTTCGAATAACAAAGCAAACAGAAACAAATTTAATACAATAAATATTTTCATTTCGTAATATTTTTTCAATACCAATAAAGCAAAACAGCTCCTACTATGTAAATTTAATTTTTACTCCTTTTTATAGCATCGTAAATATTTCAACTTGTTTTTTAGTTCGTTAATATTCTTTCTTTTAAGTCATTTTGTTACAGATTTGATTCAGTCTGATAATTGCTTACTATTTTTGAGTTATTTTGTTACAAGTTGATTCAGTCTGATAATTGTCTACTATTTCTGAGTCATTTTTACTTTTTATTACAAGTTAAGATTGCTTTATTCTGACGATTGTTTACTAACATTATGTTTTTTTACTCCTACAAGAAAGGATTTGTTAAAGGACCAGTCCAGTAATTTACAACCATATGAAAAAATGAAAAAACTCGATTTTCGGAAAAATCGATTTTTGCATCAATCTTTTAAAGTTTCATAAAATAAACATTATAGCAATTTTTTATAGCTAAATGAGACGAACAAAATGACACCAAAATTATCCAATTTG
>JAQGBS010004050.1:0-10735 GCA_034698545.1 Acrobeloides obliquus
ATAGAAAAAGTTTAAAATGTTTTTTACAATTATCATATTCAGGACCCAAATAATCGTTCCCAGAATTCAGATTTTTTGATTTCAATTTTTTTATTTTTGGTCTGATGTGTATACCCCTTATAACTACAGGTTGTTTTTTGATTGCTCCCACATTTCAAAAGTTTGCCAAAAATCGAATTTAAATCCGTTTCCATCGCCCAATAATTCAATTGGACGCCCTAATCACCGCATTTTTTTAAGAAAAAAAATAATTGAAAAAAATTTTATTTTCAATTTTTTTTAGCTCAAAAATAGTGAAAATAACGATTTTTTAAGACACACACTTTCTTGAGTATTTAAAGGTTATTTTAAACGGTTAGAGCGCGCTCAAGTTGAATTTATTTAGTGAGATTAACTCATGGGAAAGTTTTTAAAAGTTATTTCGAGTCAAAATTCGATAATTAAAAAATGCAAAATCTTATCCGAAGCTCAATACCATCGATTTTACGTGTATTTTTTGAATTTTTTAACCTCCCTAAAACACCTAAGATAATTTTTCGGCCAAAATTTCTTTCTGGCAGATGTATTTCAATATCAAGAACATTTCTATCGTAGTTTCGAAAAAATCCGAGAAGCTTCGATTTTTTAGTCATTTTTATACGTTGTAATAGAAATTAGAGGCCGAAAAAATTTTTCTCAGATTTTTTCGAAACCACGATAGAAATTTTCTCCATATTGAAATACATCTGCCAGAATGAGATTTTGGCCGAAAAAATTATCTTGGGCGTTTAGAGAGGTTAGAAAATTCAAAAAATACACGTATAATCGATGGTATTGAGCTTCGGAGATGGTTTTGAATTTTTTAGTGCATTTTGATTTTTGTATGAAACGTTTTGGACAAATAGCATGTTTCTCATAATAAAACTCACATTACCAAGACAAAAAGTATGAGAAAAGTGACACTATAAATTTAATCATGGGTTTTGTCACGCTAACTTTTTTATGCAACTTTTGTCACGCTAACTTTTGTCACGCATACAAACTACAAACCGACAGATTTTCGAAATAATTCCATGCAAAAAATTAACTTATTCGGTTTTTAGTCTTTATGCGTGACAAAAGTTAGCGTGACAAACTCAATTCCTGACGTTATAGTGCCAGAAAAGTATTGTTAATGGTATAAAAACAACGCATTTTGTTTAGATTTACGTAGTGTTCGATTGAATGAACGACTAATTTTTCTGGTTTTTAATTATTCCAGATCTTCCTGGATCAAGTTGATCTTTTTGTTCTATATTTTTATATCAAAATGAACAATTCTGACATAGTCGCCTGTTTAACTAGCTTTAAAGAGCTATCTACGATTCCATATGATGAGAAGATGACTTTTTGCACTTATATAACTTTCATAAGATATTATCTAAATGTTATAAGCACCCATTTATGTTTAACCATCTTATTGGGTATGGTTCTAATCTCCGCATTTGGAAACATCAAAGAAAATTACAAATATTTTGTTTTGAATGCAGTCTTTTGCAATATCTTCATGATTTTATATAATGACTTTATTGGTTTAACTGATATTTCTGTTCAGCAATCTTATATAAACACTAAGTTACTAAGTACTGCTGCAAATAACGTCGCCAGATTATCAGCACTACCTCTTATATTTAACCGTTTTTATTTCCTGTACTTCCGAAATTCCTTCTTCAAGCTCTTCTCATCCATCGGGATTTTTATTCTCACCATATGTTACGACATTCTCATCTATGCTATCATAGTAGCCATCAAAATCTCCACCCTCACCATAATTCTCCGAATTTTTGTATCCTCCCTCTTAATCCTCATCATCACCATGTCCATCCTATCCTATGTCAAAATATTACAAATGAAAGATCTAGCATCTTCTTCAACCCATTTAAAAAGAGCTTCATACATCTTCTACATCCAAGCAATTTTATACTTTACCTATTATTTCTGGGCGTTATCAACGTATTTTGTGAACCAATTTTTTCGAATACGTCAATAATTCCTCCATTTTTGGTGAAACTGTCATTGATCCTGAATATATTTGAATCCCCTCTATATCAAACAGCAACAGTGATGGATTCTGTTATGTTATTGGTGGTTTTGAAATCGTATAGGAGTGCTGTAAGGCATGCTGTGAAGAAAATTAGGAAGATATGTTATCCGAATGAAATTACTACGATTAATCACTTGACAACTGTTGTTCATGTTTTTAGTACGCGAAATAGAAGTAATAATTGATTCGCCAAAAAGCAAGATTTTAAAAAAATTCCAAAAATACGAGATTCTAGAGAGTTTTTACTAGATTTTGACCGTCTCAGATTTTTGATTTTATAGAAAAAATTTTAGAGACTGACCCCGGAACTTCCTTCATTGAGCCAAATAGAGGCTAATGCATTTTTGTTATAGCCTCTTGAGAGAATAAAGATTTTTTTAGGTAGCTAAAATTGATATTTTTTAAAGAGATCTTATCAACACTTTATGTACCAGGGGCGAAAATGGGTAATATCACTCATTCATCACCCAGTGGTTGGCATCATCCACTGGGTGAATTACCTACTATCACCTATCATCACCCGGTAGATGATGGGTGATGCCACCCTGGATGATGGCGCCTTTTCGTCTTCTGACCAGAACATATACCTATCACAGATAAAACTATGAGTGTTAATTATGTTATCTTAAAATTCAAATAAACTAATTCAAGTTAATTTTACAAATATAACAATGAGTTTGAGTACAATCGCCGTTCGTCCATTTACCATCACCTTTATTGAGTAAAACGCAATGATTTATGCTGGAATTGATCGGGTAGCTAGACTCCCAGTTTCTGTAGGAACTGAATGAATCATCTGACCAGCGCCAGGTGTTGTTCCCAGAGTTGAAAAGACCAATATTAAACCGGTCACAGTTTGGAGCATAAGAAGCAGTTTGAACTAAAATTTCGTGCTATGCAATAGGTACAGTCTGATAACAGCCAAACCTTGAACTTCATTGTTCTCGAAAGCATTTCCGATGCTCACTAGATGCGCACCAGGAATATTGCATTGAATTTCCGAGTCTTCCCATGTTCTTATCTGATTTATAAACTTATAACAGTTATTTTCGTTCACAGTAGAGGCATACCAACCGTCTTGGCATCTTTTTGGTTGACATAAGATCGATCGTTTGACCTTTATTGATCCGGTGAAAACATTTCCGATTTTTAAAGGCATTTTGGCACCATGCTCATCTATAAAGGCGCATCCAGATTTCGGCTGGTTATTTAGCGTAATCTGCATTGAAGTCGTGTTCACCATGAAATCAAACAACATCCCTTGATAATTCACACCATGCACCTCGAATCCGGTTGTATTCGGTACAACATACGGTGTAAAATCCAATCGATTCTCGTGAATCCTCAACCCCAAATAGCCTTGTAACAAATTCTGCATAAATCCACCCATTCCTGTTACAAAGTTTACACAACCATATCTATCCGGTTCACCACTGGCTTCCTCTTTCCAAATCCCAAAAGGTCCGAGCATATACGAGAAACTTTTTTCAAACATTTCTCGCGCGGATTTCTCGTCACCAGATTCCAACAAACCAATGGAGTGCATAGCCCAAGTCATTGCTGGTCCAGCGGAGTCCGTTACTTTTTGATATATAGAAAGGTCGTTGTTCCGGGTGGTTGGGAGCATCGCGATCATAAGGGGATAACCCAGTAGAATGGTGTCGGCTTGTTTGATTTGAGTGCCTGAAAATGTTTTTGACTCAACCAGATTTAAAAAGTTTCAAGAAGCCTAACGAAGATAGAAAGAGTTGAAAAATATGGCTCTAGGAACTTACACAACGAAAAAAGCGGAACTTCCACAACGGTCGATTTTTTCCACTTTCTCGTGATCAAAACAAAAAATTTCTTCATATTCGAGTTTCCCAAATCGAAAAACCCCTGGGGGCCTTATTCTCATCTTTGAGTTTATTAGGGTCAGCAAAAGCTCGCACATTTTATCTTATTGAAAATGCAAGCAAAAGTATGATGGCCTACAAACTATCGTACGAAGTTATCGTACGATCGTAAAATTACGAAAAAGTACGATAAAATTCGCCACAAGCTGTCGTACGAACGTATGACAGCTTGTGGCGCAGTATGATGACATCGTACGAAATTTGTCGTACTGTCATACTTTTCTATCGTACTTTTATAGTACAACGGCATCGTACGATAAAATTACGATAAATTCGTGTCAATATACAGACCATTTCAAACAAGTTCGAGACGGCGTGAGAAAATCAATCGTTGTGGAAGTTCCGTTGTGGAAGTTCCGTTGTGGAAATTCCGCATGTCGTTTTGAACCCCGTTGTGGAAGTTCCTAGAGCTAGCCACGTAGCGAGAAATCGGCTATGGGGGAGGAGGACAATTTCGGTTATTGGAGTGACAATTTCGAAAAAAACGCATTTTTAATTGACAATTTTTTGGCCTTTGGCTGGAATTCTTAAATTTTCAAGTTCATTTTTCGGCTATGAAGGAGCAATTGTCCTCATTGCCCCCCTCTCTACGTGGCTGCCTAGAGCCAAAAATATGTGCTAAAGTCCTAAACCTGTGTCATCGTAAAATATTACCATAAGAATAGCCTTCATATTCCGGATGATAGTTTCTATTCGCACCAAATGGAATATAAATCATTCCAGCCATTTCTATCCACTCTGCCAATGGTTCCACTCCAGCCACGTTAAACGCTGTTTTGATATAACTCGGTAATTCCAGTGAAATTTGCGCTATCGCATTGATGTAAGCGGAATTATTGATCCCATAGTGGTACTCGTCTGGTCCCATAACTCCATAGATCCCGTATACTAGATCTTTGTCACTCAACGGCTGTAACAAATTGTAGTAAAACGTCGCTATCTCCAAACTGGTGTTGTAAAAGTTCTGGGCAAAGTCGGCATCATTTGAAAGCCGAAGATAGTGTAAGGCTGACAATGCAACATCGCCGGTTATGTGAATTTCATAATCGCTCCAAGGAGGAATGGATGTTTCGTAGCCAGCGTAGGCTACTTCCCACGGGAATCGAGCACCGTGCTGACCGTATCGTTCAGCGTTCGATTTAGCCTGCTCTAGACGTCGAACTCGGGTGTCCAACAAGGTTTTCTGGACAACCGAAGGATGTAGTGGTAGAATACCGAGGAGCATCCATAGATCTTGATCCCAGAAGATGTGCCCTTTGTAATTATGAGAATCGTCATTGGCCAAACTGCCCGGGCTTATGCCGAACGATGGCCAACCATCGAGAGAATAGTTGGAAGAGGCTATAAAAGTCATCTAGATGGCGAACACCATGTCCAACTAACCTGGAAGTGAACTCAAAATATAATACTGTGCTGCATGAACTTTAAATCCCAAGTCACAATTTCCGTGTATGTCATATCTAGATTGCCATATTCTTTGCCATTCACTTAAATGTAGATTCATAAACAGAGTTTTGCCATTGTTCTGAATCTGGGATAAACCTTGTCCTTGCTCAAATAAAGTCTTTGCTAAAGCTAGGCTTGTTGATCGATCCAAATTCATCACAGCAACGGAATAAAACACCCATGTCTTCGATGTTTCTCCTTTATTCAAGGTGAAACTCATGGGAATATTGGTTGAAATGACTGTCAAATTAGGTCCTATAAATTTATTGCTAGCGGAATTCCTATGGGGTAAATGCAAGTGTGTCGAAAAATTGGTTAAAATTTGATTGAAATTTGGTTAAAGTTTGATTGAAAAGTTGTGAAAAACTCAACATTTTAGCCCAGATTTGGTTTTAAGCTGAGGTACACCTTAGAAGTTATAGCGGCATAGGTGATACCCCAAAATGGTCTATAGTTGAGTGGTCCAGCTTGTCGAGGCTATAACTTTTTACAGGTAAGTCGTTTTGACGGATGAGAGACTTTTGCGCACCGACATTTGCGCACTGGACATTTGTGCACCAGACATTTGCGCACCAGGCATTTGCGCACCGGACATTTGTGCATCGACATTTGCGCATTGGCACAAATAAGCATGAGCTAACTTTTACACCGGTTTTCTTACAACAATGTGAACTTGTTTGTAGACAGAAATCTTATAAAGTTTGGGGCGCAAATGTCTGGTGCACAAATGTCCGGTGCGCAAATGTTGGTGCGCAAAAAGTCTCTCACCCGTTTTGACACAGGGTCTTTTTATGAAAGCTAGCGTAGACCGAGATCTAACTTTTATGCAAGAACCATTCCATGACTTTATTTTGGTGGTCAAAAACTTATACATTTCTGGGTACCTGATGCAGCTCCCTCTCCCGTGCAACTCCTCACAGGTAAATGATTTTACCTCACAGGTAAGTGGGTTCGACCTAAAACTTCTTTTAATAACTACAACCATATTTGGGCTAACTTTTTGACCAAAACTATGACCACTATAGGATTTCTTTTGGTAGGTGTAGTAACTTTAGATAGATTTTTTCGAGTGAATCCTCCAGGAAAAAAGATATCATGGAAAAAGTAAAATTGGCATTTTTACTGGGTCACTCATAGTCCGACCCCGATTTCTCCCAAGTTAGAAAGTCTCATCGGGAAAGTTGGATGCCGTTTTACTATATGGGTATAGGCGCAACTTTCCATCTGAGTTTCATCCGATTCCCAGATATTCAGGCCCTCTGTTGACCATGGGTGATTTTTACAGAGACTGTGTCTTAATCAAATTTCAGTCAAATTTTCAACACGTTTGTATTCACCCTTTATATGTATCTTTATATAGTGCCTAATTAACATATACCTGTAACGTTATTTGTCTCCAACACCGCTGGAACTGCTTGTAATATGACATAACTCTCATTTGTATCATCATAATTCGTCACATTTAAATCCCAATACGGATAGGTATACCCCCTCGTTATATTGTACACATTAACTGTCACATCATTACTCAATGCCACATTACTATTCATATAAACTTCTGTCACCAAATAATGCTTATCACCCATATTTGCATACATGAGAATCGTTGTATTCACTCCAGAAACGGGATCATATGCTGTTGTGGTAAATGTTGCATCGTAGAGATTAAGAGTGTAGGTAATTTGAGTAGAGTTAGATGGCTCAAGTGAGAAAGCGATGCGGTTGGGGACACGACCACGGAGATTGCCACGATAGAGGCCGTTGATGTGGAAATCTGGTGCGTATGCAATGGTGCCGATATGGCCGTTGGCGATGCTTGGACGGAAACGGTCGTCATCGAAATATCTACAATAGAATGTAATTTCTTGAAGTGGATTGCTTTTTGAAGTCGCATAGTGAATTTACAACTGTTATAGAGGGAAATAATGGAGGTAGACCGAATAGTTGGTTAGAAACTTCATTCGACGATTTACGTCTTTTTCAAGATTATCTTACAAGGGACACTCATCAAGTGATAGTCCCAGATTTGAACAAAATCAACGTAAACTGATTCTATAGGCCCTTCAAGTTGAATTTGTAAGCCTACCTTTAACACGGTTTTTTAGTTCATTTCCTCGTCTGTGATGGGTGTAGTTTCAAAAGTTTCAAGTTCAATATCATCAAGTAAAATTCGCGTTACGCTATACGGATTTATTACTTCCATATTGGCAAAATAACCAAGAAAAAATCATGTAAAATGTTTAAAAGCGCAATTCTAGGTATAAAAGCAAAAATTCGATTCACACGTAGTGGACAAAATCATTACTGTTTATCGGGCCTCGTGGAGCAGTTGGTTAGTTTGCAGTATTGGGTTCAATCAAGTTTGATCCCCATCACGTCACTTCTCTTTTGCACAATTTTTTCCGATTTAAAAAAATTTTAAATCGATTTTTACCCCCCAAAAATCGAATTAGGGAACTCTAGTTTTGATGTTTTTGTAACTACTAGGGCATATAGAATCAGTTTACGTTGACTTCGTTCAAATCTGAGACTATCACTTGATGAGTGTCACCATCTTTCGAATGCCGTTGTTTCCCGAAAGTTGGTTCAGAAGTGCAGGGGACTTTAAGCTTTTCGATAAAAAAACATACTGATTAGTCGAAACAATCCAATCTAAACAGTCGTTTGTACAGCTTTCCGAGCATGGAATTCTGCTTAAATCACTGTTATAGCACTTCACATTACTAATGGTTAACAAAAATAAGTATAATTTCACTTTCATTTTTACTAAGCGAATATCTTTGACAAAAATGCAAAAAATTATAGAATAATAAAGACTGCTTTCATTCTTTATCGATATAACTACACTAGAACATGCCAAAAGCACGTGTGCTTTATTCTAAGCACAGAGATTTCAGGGTGAGGCCAAATAACCCGGTCATCTGATATTTTCGATTTTTGAAGGTTTTTAAGATAATCTTTTTATTGAAAACATAACAAAAAACAAAGAAAAATAGGAAATTAACAGAGTTTATTTAAAATGATCTCCTTGCGCTTTCATACAAGACTTCAAAAATTTTTGCCAAAGTTTCGATACTAATCTTTCTCCACCGCGCCTTCTTCAACACACGCTTCAATGATTTGACGTTGTCGTGGGGCTTATCCTTTCTTTGAGAATGTTCTACATAGAATAATCCAACAAGTTCAAATCGGGTGAATTTATTAGGTTGGTGAAAAATTAATGTCGTTTTTTTATTAGCGGTAACTTTATCAAAAATTTTCAACAAAATGTCGTTTTTTTTGTATAGCATCTTTAATTTCAATTTTTGCATGCGCTTTGATTTTTCTTTTTCATAAACATGTATTTTCGCTTTCAGGATATTAAAAATGCGAGTAGAAAATCACATTCATTTTCGACATGTCATGCTTTACCATCGTCTTTCATCACGATAACGCGCGACCACATGTCGAAGTGCGGGTTGTTGAGTCGATTACAGACAAGGGGTGGGAACTGTTCAAGCATCCGCCGTACTCTCCCACCGAAGCGCCAATAGATTATCACGTCAACCGATCGCTCAAGAACTGGCAAATGGGAAAAGTTTATGAAGACTTGGACGAATTGGTGGATGATGTTAAAGCGTGGATTGCTTCAAAAGATCGTCATTTCTTTGCCCGCGGGATCGACCTTTTGCCACATAAGTGGGAGGCAGTTATTGAAGTGGGTGGCGATTATCCTCCTGAATAAATTGTTTATTTTGTTGAAAATTGTTGATAAAGTTGCCGCTAATAAAAAACGACATTAATTTTTCACCAACCTAATATATAAATTATGGCAAATTTCGCTAATCTAAAGAATTTTCAATTTTGAGCCGCAAATGTTACAGCCGCAAATTTCACAACTGCAAAAGACACAACCGCATATGCCCGGCCGCAAATGTCACAAACGCAAATAAAGAACCGCAAAAATCACAAACGCAAAAGCCCGGACGCAAATCGTTCGGCGCCGAATCGGCCAACGTGAAAATTGACCGATTCTATATTTGTTTGTTTGTTTTTTATGTTTTTATCTTATGATTTGTTTAGAAGAAGATCCATCTCTAGTTGAACGTGCAGCTTCTACGTCAAAATCTAGTCCAGTTTATAAAGCAGTGGAAGTGATGAAATTCGAAGCCGGAGAAATGGACATTTTTTACAACCCGATGAGATGGCGGAATTTGAATTTTTGCTAGATAAAGAAACAGAAATCTTAACAAAACACACAAAAAGGAGCAGTGGTCGCCAGGCAGTGGTGTCGCCAGGCAGTAGCGTTGCCATGGACCTATAATTTATGTGGAAAATGCAAAATGGAAAATCACGTTATAATTTTGAAAAATTTTTGCAAAAAATTGCGATTTTGCATTTTCCAAATAGATTTATAGGCCCCAGGCAATGGCGTCGTCAGGCAGTAGCGTCACCAAGCAGTGGCGTCGCCAGACATGTACGGGAGCGGTATTGTAATTCGTTGATGAAAAAATTGAATTTTTAGGGCAAAAAATGACTAAAAATAGCGTTTTTCGTAAAAAAAACAAATTTGTGAACGCTTCCCTGACCCTGGTTCAGAGTAATAAGTTTTTGTATTGAAGCGAAAATCGAAAAATTGTGAGTTTCCTCCTCAAAATCATCTTTCTGGAGTTAATTTTATGCGGGGAATCAATTGCGCGCATTTCCGAAGCTTGAAAATGCTTTCCTGATTCAGGGAAATTATTAATACATGTTCAATTTTCGCCTCAATACACTTTGATTCCCTGATTCAGGGTCAGGAAAGCATTTTCAAGGTTCGAAAATGTGCGCAATCGATTTCTCGCATAAAATTACCCCCAGAAAATCTAAAAATTTTATTTTTCGCTTCAATACACACACTTTGATTCCCTGATTCAGGCATTTTCAAGGTTCGAAAATGTGCGCAAACGATTTCCCACATAAAGTTATCCATAGAAAGGTCATTTCCAAAAAAAGTAAAAATTTTCGTCAAAAAAAATTCAAGTGGGCTCGCTAATCCTTAATAGTACAATTGTCTTTACCCTTCATTATTTTTGTTTGCTAATTTTTTATGTTTCACAATTTCCTTTCGAGACGATTTCCTTCCCCCAATCCTTTTCATAAACGATGCTCTATTGAAATTGAGTCGGAAGCCGACTTGTGATTAAATCGAGTCTGCATAATAATCTTGTATTATACATAATTTAATTAAAACGAGCTCCAATCATCCTCCCTCCAAAAGAAAGAAAAGCAGATTTGCTAACTCCTTCTCGTATGGCTAAAAAGTCAATTATTAAGAAATCGAGAAACAAGATGGTTAAAGTGCTGCTGCTTA
>JAQGBS010004051.1:0-10732 GCA_034698545.1 Acrobeloides obliquus
TTCCAATAGATAGAAAGAACTCCACTATATCTCCACTAGTTTCTATGCCAAGAGATGACAGCGATGAAGATGATGACAAAAAAATTAAGTACCCAATTCGCTTTTTTCGAGCGAAGCGCAAAAAATTTGAGATTTTTATGTGAAAAATGCATAATTCGCCAAAAATCACATTCAAATCACGAAAATTGCACACAAAAAATTCGCATTTTTATATACCAAACTCGAGAAAATTCGATTTTTTATAGACCCAATTCGCAAAAATGCGAAATGGGTAATAGACCAAGTTCGCATTTTTGGTTGCTGATCCCATCCCTTGCCCACTTATTAACCCTATACGATTTCAGGAAGCTGTCGCCGGGACAATGAAATTTTTGATCGTTGTGGTGGGTGTGAAGGAACTTGTACCAACCCTAATGTAACTTTTCATTTTTGCTTCACAATTTCCCCTCGTTTAGCCTGTTTGTACAGCGCTCTGTGATTTTAACAACGCTGGTTGCCGTTGCCGAGACGGTTTTGTCCGAGACCGAAATGGCCGTTGTATTCGTCCGAGTAGCTGCCCCGATAACAATCCTCCTTCGTGTGGTAGTAATGAAATTTTTGATCGTTGTGGTGGGTGTGAAGGAACTTGTATCAACCCTAATGTAACTTTTCATTTCTGCTTCACAATTTCCCCCATTTAGCCCGTTTGTACAGCGCTCTGTAATGTTGACAACGCTGGTTGCCGTTGCCGAGACGGCTTTGTCCGAGACCGAAACGGCCGTTGTATTCGTCCGAGCAGTTGCCCCAATAATAATCCTCCTTCGTGTGGTAGAAATGAAGATTGGAATGAATGTGGTGGATGTGAAGCAACCTGCAACAATCCCAATGTGAGAAAGAACAATTGAGCAAATCTAAAAAAATTTTCTCTTTCTTTAGCCATCTTGTCCATTTATCTGTGGACCTGGTGCTTGCCGTTGTAAAAATGGAATGGTTCGCCATCCAAATGGAAATTGCGTCGATCGACAACAGTGTTTCTCTAACCAGTGTCGATTGAATGAAGTTTTCAACCGATGTAGTTCAGGTTGTGAAGGAACTTGCTCAAATACTCGTCCTTCTTGCATGTCTGATAGTCAATCTTGCCGCTTCTCGAGATGTGAATGCCCTGTTTCGAATGGTTTTGTTCGAGACAACTTTGGAAATTGTATTCCTTCGTCTCAATGTCCGAATCAAAATCCTCCAAGTGAGTAGATTTTATGCCGAAGGCCGACCTTGGCTCGTCGATGAAGAAGGATTTCTGAAATCTGCATCCTGGCCTTGGCTTTTTTGTTAAAAAGACTAACTTTTGGCAAAATTTTAGGCTGCTGTTGCTTAGTAGGACATGTATGTGTGATGCGAAAACCATCTAATTGTACTTTTTGCAGCGAGCAACCAACATGCATCAAGATACCATGTAAGTGACTAAGGCTATATGTTGAAAGATTTTTTAGCCTGCCAAAATATGACCTGCCCTAATGGCTTCCGCTGCGCCATTCCATCTTGTCAAAGCTTCCCATGTGATCCTATTTGTGTACGATCCTAGAAACTTTTTTACATTGTAACGTTTATTACTATCAATAACTAATTTATTTAAAATACATAAACAGAAAAATGTTATTCCTTCACAACAATTAGATTGGGATGTCGTCACAACTGAAAAAATCAGAAGATTATATTTTTGTTGAAAAAATGTAATATTTTGGATATTTTTAGTGGAAATAATGGGAAATTTTGGTGAAAAATGTGAATTTTTGGTTAAATCACACCTCCCATCTCGTTCCATCTTTCATGAAAGCCCCTCCCACTCTTTTGAGAGAGAGAGTGTGTGTGTAGTGGCGTAGGCAGAAGGGTCGGCTAGGGGGCACTTCCTCAAAAAAGCCGATTTTTCCCAAAAACATAATGAGAGACTCTTATGTGTAGCGGTTTTTTATTTCGGCTCACTAGAAGGGCACCTGCTTCCTGTCTACGCCACTGAGTGGAGGGGAGCAAAGACGTAGCTGGGGGGTCCGGCATGGGAGGAGCACTTTCCAAAAAAGGGCTGAGTTTTCCCAAAAAACATAAGGTAATACAGGGTGTTCCAAAAAAACCGCTTTTGGGCAAACAAGGGGACATTGGGGAACATTTTTAATTTTCGGTTTTTGGGGGGGGGGAGTTGCCTCCTCTACCGGAGCTTATGCTTCTCACAATAGTCCCTTACTTAAAATATCTTGCATGGCCTTCATCAATAGCTCTAAGGCACAAAAATCCAACAACGAGTGACCGAAATGCATATTTGACCTAAATTATAAACTAGCTAATAAATTCAAAATAATGAAATGTTACATTTTTATTTTAAAAGTTCCCTTCAGGCATAGATTGTTCTAAAATTTTTGACATTTTTGAAGAAAAAAGTTGTTTGTTAGAATTTTGTCGATTCATTTTTTTGGAAAAGATCAAGTGCATGTAAAAGAAATTGAATCATAAAATTAAATTTTTAAATGACAAGAAAAAAGCGAAAATCAAAAAATTTTAAGTCTTTGTAGTTTGTTAGAGCAATTATTAGAAGCGTTGGAAAATGTTTAAAGTGAGTTTTTATAACATTTTTATAATTTTTGGGTAAAATTCTAGATTCTTTTCACATTCTTCTTGATCAGTCTATTGACTAAAAATTTGGATGTCCAGGCAGACCAAGATGGTCGAGATCATAACGGCCGAGACCATAATGGACGAGATGAAAACGGACGAGACCATAATGGACGAGACCAAAACGGACGAGACCATAACGGACGAGACGAAAACGGACGAGACCATAATGGACGAGACGAAAACGGACGAGACCATAACGGACGATTCCAAAACGGACGAGACCATAACGGACGAGACGAAAACGGCCGTTTCAAAAGTTAGTGGACACTTTAAAAATACTTTCTTAGGTTAAGGTCAAGAATTCGGTCAAATTTTCGATTTTAACCAAATCGTGCCTATTAGGTAGGTCTTTACGAGATCTCTCAGTCCCCATCAAAAAAATTTTTGGAAACCCCTCCTGTGAGGATATAAGCCTTTGGGAATGGACATGTCTCAAAATAGATATGATGCTTCCCGAGGGTCTACATTCTCAAGGGTAAAGTTTTGTAAGCTGGTTTTGGTATAGATTTTTTGTTCATGAAATCTCATAGCTTTATGCCAAATGACTTTTAATTGAATCCTTAGCATAAAAAAGGTAGGCCCAGGGGCTTGAGAAATCATTTTTGCTTATGAATTTTGTCTTATTTTAAGGATAAGTCCTCGTATAAGAAGAATCAAAGTCTGATTTTGGTATCAACAGCGAGATCTTTTCACAAACCACAACTTTCATGGCTACTTATTGGCAGAACCTTCAACATTGTTAAGTTTTGGCTTCATTTCCGGAGCTACAAGAGTTATTTTATATGAAAATGCTTATGAGGTTGATATTGCTATAAGATCTCAAATTTAAGCATTTTCATATAAAATAACCCTTGTAGCGCCGAAAATGAAGCCAAAACTTACCAAAGTTGAAGGTTCTGCCAAAAGTAGCCCATGAAAGTTGTGGTTCGTGAAAAGATCTCGCTGTTGATACCAAAATTAGGCTTTGATTCTTCTTCTACGAGGACTTATCCCTGAACTAAAACAAAATTCATAAGCAAAAATGATCTCAAGCCCATGAGCTTGAGAGATAAAATTTGACCGAATTCTTGACCTTAGCCCGTTTTTATATAAAGTTTGACATCATAAAGCGTCTTGGAAATTAACCAAGAAGTCTATCGGGAAGTTCTCCGCGATCACTTGTTGTGGGCCGAAGAACATTTCTTGAGAAAAGTCATTGATGATTTTCCGAAGCGACTAAACGCGTGTATTGAAGCTCAGGGAAGATATTTTGAATAAGTTTCGTTGTTACTTCGCTGTTTTTTGTTGGATGCTATAAATTATAAAAGTGTCAACGAACTTTTGAATCACCGTACACTGAGAACAAAACCTGATTTATCTTTTTTTTAATTTTTAAAAACTATACTATCAAAATGTTTGTATTTCGTAAGATATGAAGTTAGTTGAGGTGTTAGATCGACTGTTCATGAAAAGTGATGTTCCACAAAGTTGATCCTTATAATTCTTCTTCGACGATCTAAGGTCGGCCGAAGGCCGACCTTGGATCGTCGAAGAAGTGACTAAGGCTATATGTTTAAAGATTTTTTAGCCTGCCAAAATTTGTTCTGCCCTAATGGCTTCCGATGCATCATTCCATCTTGTCAAAGCTTCCTCTGTGATCCTATTTGTGTACGATCCGATTAGAAACTTTTTTTACATTGTAACGTTTATTACTATCAATAACTTTATTTAAAAATATCAACAAAATTTTATAAACTCCCTTTTTGAAGCTATGGTTCTTCTTTGAGCAATAACAAAATCATCACCAACTGCTCAATTCGATTTGAAGATTCGATTTCTTGCATAAAAATACCCCTAATGAGTCATTTTAGGGAAACAATTTTTTGAAACAATTTCGCCAAAAAATTACCAAATGGCGGTTGTTTTGGAAAATCCTTATCCTTATGAATAGGATTTTTTTGCCTTCGGCTCCCCACGTGTATAAACACCCCCCGAAAATTTTGACTTTTTGCGGGCGAAAAATTTACCTTAGTTTCCCCTATGTTTTTTTCGAAAATTTTAGGAAAAACATAAGGGGGGGCCAAGGTGATTTTTTAAAATTTTTTTCCAAAAATCACTTTGGTCCCCCTAAAAAAATTCTGTATCATTTGTTCCAAAAGTTTTCAAATTTTTCCGAAAGTGTTCCCGCATAAAAATGTGATTATGCAACAATTTTCATGAATTTTGACAACAAAATAAAAAATGATTTTGGGGCTCGTGATCGAACCAGCGCCCTATGACTGCAGGTCGAGCATGTTAGCCAATCGGCTATGGGACAAACATTATTTTAACTTCATTATATGGTCATCGTTTTGTAGCGCTTGCGAGCTGAGTCTATTGGCGACATTTTTAAAATTGTTGAATCTTGCCTGCACCTTTTCGGCATTTTGGTGCGCATTGAACCCAGGGACATTGGGATTTTTATAAATTTTTCCAAATTTTTGGACAAACAAGAGGACATTAGGAAATATTTTTAATTTTCGGTTTTTTGGGGATGGCCTCCTCTACTGGAGCTTATGCTTCTCACAATAGTCCCTTACTTAAAATATCTTGCATGGCCTTCAGCAATAGGCCCAAGGCACAAAAATCCAACAACGAGACCGAAATTCATATTTGACCTAAATTATAAACTAGCTAATAAATTCAAAATAATGAAATGTTACATTTTTATCTTAAAAGTCACCGTCAGTCATAGATTGTTCTAAAATTTTTGACATTTTGAAAGAAGTTGTTTGTCAGAATTTTGTTGATTCATTTTTTTGGACAAGATCAAGAGCATGTACAAGAAATTGAGTCATAAAATTAAACTATTAAAGGATAAGAAAAAACAAAAATCAAAAAGTTTTAGATTTTTATAGTTCGTTAAAGCAATTATTAGAAGCGTTGGAAAATGTTTAAAGTGAGTTTTATTAATATTTTTTATAATTTTTGGATAAAAGTTTAGATTCTTTCCATATTCTTCTTGATCAGTCTTTTGACTAAAACATTGGATGGTCAGGGTTTAGCAGATGCGTCCTTGTCAGTTGGAGGAGTAGCATCTCCAGGCGCTACAAGTAATAATCAAAAGGAGGGGGTGTAAATTTTAATTTTTTTTAATCACATGACCACGTTACGTGTTCAAAGAGGGGAAGTAGAGGGTGTAATTTTTGATTATTTTAGCTCTTGACTCACTGAATGACCCCTAATAAAAAACCAATGATATAGTCTGTATCAGCTGGGACGAAAAAAAGTTGTTCCACCATAGCAAATTGGATAAAGAAGCCGCCGATCTGGCAAGTTAAGCAACGTTGAAACCACAGTTTTTTCTCCATTTTTTGAGAAATTTTTTGAAAATCAAAAATTTTGCCCTTATGGGATCGAACCTATCGGTCTCAACGTTGCTTAACCTACAGGTCGGACGGGCGGCTTCCCTATCCACTTTGCTATGGTGGAACAACTTTTTTGTTCACTCCAGCTGATACGGACTATAGCAGTTTTTCAAGTAAATATTGGATAGATCCATAATTTCGCGACTTTTCAGTTTTGTATCAGATTATTGAGGAAATTGAACCCTAGTGGATTTTATGCAAAAAAATCATCGCGCGTATTGCAAGTGGGAAATCGATAGCGCATATGGTCGATTAGTGTTGGTACGAAATCAAAGGGGCAAAGTTCGAAACGAAAACGAAATTTGCATTTTCAATTTCACGACAACAAATCAATATGCGAAATACTAAACTAAATCGATAAAAATTTAGACCAAAACGGCCAAAGCCAAAACGGCAAAAACCAACCGGGCCAAAACCAAAACGGCCAAAACCAACAAGGCCAAAACCAAAACGGCCAAAACCAACAAGGCCAAAACCAACAAGGCCAAAACCAAAATGGTCAAAACCAAAATGGTCAAAACCAAAACGGCCAAAACCAAAACGGTCAAAACCAAAATGGCCAAAACCAACACGGGCAAAACCAAAACGGTCAAAACCAAAACGGCCGAAATCAAAACGGCCAAAACCAAAATGGCCAAAACCAACACGGTCAAAACCAAAACGGCCGAGACCAAAACGGCCGAGACCAAAACAGCCGAGACCAAAACGGCCGAGACCAAAACGGCCGAGACCAAAACGGCCGAAACCAACACGACCAAAACCAAAACGGCCGAAACCAAAACGGCCGAAACCAAAACGGCCGAAACCAAAACGGCCGAAACCAACACGACCAATGTCGACCGAATGAAGTTTTCAACCGATGTAGTACAGGTTGTGAAGGAACTTGCTCCAATACTCGTCCTTTTTGCATGTTTGATAGTCAATCTTGCCGCTTCATGAGATGTGAATGCCCTATTTCTAGTGGTTTTGTTCGAGACAATTTCGGAAATTGTATTCATTTGTCTCAATGTCGGAGATAAAACCCTCCAAGTGAGTTGATTTTTCTAAAATATTCAGGCCGGCCTTGTCTCGTCTGTTAAAAAGGCTATTTCTAGTGGTTCTCTAGAGAATACTATAAACTACAAAAATGTCTCTATTAAAGATTTTTAGCCTGCCAAAATATGCACTGCTCTAATGGCTTCCACTGCACCATTTCATCTTGTCAAAACTTCCCTTGTAGTCCTATTTGTGTCGATCAAATTAGAAACCTTTTTTACATTGTAACGTTTATTACTATCAATAATTTTATTTAAAAATAAAACGTAAGCAGAAAAATGTCACTCTTACCATTCTTTCACAACATTCTCTCTTACCATTCTTTTACAATATTCTCTCTTACCATTCTTTCAAAGATTGGGATGTCTTCACAACTGAAAAAAATTTCATCTACTCTAAAGGCCAAATTAGATAAAGTCTGTTTTTTCACAAATACCCAGTTGCAGATTTGTAGCTTTTACATTTTTGTAATAGAATACTACAAACTACAAAAATGTCTCTATAGAGAAGAAAAGGTTTCAAAATGCCTCTTCTCCGTCAGTTTTCACCCGTTTTGGATGATCTTGAGCTTAAAAAAATCCTGAAAGCCTATTTTACAACGCTATGGACTGACTTTTTCGATTTTTATTTTCTAAAAAATAGTTTTCTTGACATCTTTGCAAACACAAAATGAGGCAAAAAGAAATGTTTGCCACCCTGATTTGAACCTACGCCTTCGGAATGGATATAGTACTCGTTTTGAAGCGCTCGGCTGAGTTGATTGGCGACATTTAAAATTTTTGACCCTTGCCTGCACCTTTTCGGCATTTTCGTACGCCGTGAATGGAGGAGGGGGGGGGAGTCATATGAATTTTTATAAATCTTTTCCAAATTTTTGGGCAAACAAGGAGACAGTAGGAAACATGTTTAATTTTCGGTTTTTGGAGGATGGCCTCCTCTACTGGAGCGTATACTTCTCACAATAGTCTCTTACTTAAAATATCTTGCATGGCCCTCAACAATAGCTCCAAGGCACAAAAATCCAACAACGAGATCGAAATTCATATTTGACCTAAATTATAAACTAGCTAATAAATTCAAAAAATGAAATGTTACATTTTATCTTAAAAATTTCTGTCAGCCATTGATTATTCTTTAATTTTTGAAGAAAAAAGTTGTTTGTCAGAATTTTGTTGATTCATTTTTTTGGAAAAGATCAAGTGCATGTAAAAGAAATTGAATCATAAAATTAAATTTTTAAATGACAAGAAAAAAGCGAAAATCAAATAGTTTTAGATTTTTATAGTTCGTTAAAGCAATTATTAGAAGCGTCGGAAATGTTTAAAGTGAGTTTTTATAATATTTTTTATAATTTTTGGGTAAAAGTTTAGATTCTTTCCATATTCTTCTTGATCAGTCTTTTGACTAAAACATTAGATGGCCAGGCAACTGGTTCAGCAAATGCGCCCATACCAACTGGAGGAGTAGCACCTCCAATGCCTATGATTGGAGGAGTAACCTCGCCAATGCCCATGCCAATTGGAGGAATAACACCTCCAATGCCCATGCCAATGGGTGGAGTAACACCTCCAATGCCCATGCCAATGGGAGGAGTAACACCTCCAATGCCCATGCCAATGAGTGGAGTAACACCTCCAATGCCCATGCCAATTGGAGGAGTAACACCTCCACGTAGAGTTCCATCAGTAGATAGGAAGAACTCCACCGCACCCCCACTAGTTCCTATGCCAAGAGATGAAAACGGTGATAATCGACAAAACAGTCAACATGGTAATAATCAAACTAAATTCGGAGGGGGGTCATCATAAGGGGTCATCCAGTAAGTAAAGTAATCAAAAGGAGGGGGTGTAAATTTTGATTTTTTTTAATCACATGACCACGTTACGTGATCGAAGAGAGGAAGGAGAGGGTGTAATTTTTGATTATTTTAGCTCTTGACTTACTGAATGACCCCTAATAAAAAAACCAATGATATAGTCCGTATTAGCTGGAAAAAAAGTTGTTCCACCATAGCAAATTGGATCAAGGAGCCGGTCGTCCGATCTGGCAAGTTAAGCAATGTTGAAATCGCTAGATTCGATCCCACAAGGGCAAAACTTTTGATTTTCAAAAAACTTTTCCAAAAAATGGAGCAAAAATTTGCAACAAAATTTTGCTCCATTTTTTGGAAAAAAGTTTTTTGAAAATCAAAATTTTCGCCCTTATGGGATTGAACCTAGCGGACTCAATGTTGCTTAACTTACCAGATCGAACGGGTGGCTTCCTTGTCTACTTTGTTATAGTGGAACAACTTTTTTATTCACTCCAGCTGATACGGACTATAGCAGTCTTTCAAGTGTGTGTTGTAACCAATTCAGAGATTCGACTGACTCAGAGTTAACCGACTCTATTAGTTGAATTCGGAGCAAAGAAACCGTCGACTTTGGATCGGTTAACCAACTCAGAATCGGTCGCACACCAGGTCCATTAAAGGCAAAAAAAATTTCGCGGAGAAATCGAAAAAAACGTTCCGTACTTTAATAGAGGATAGTCTTAGGAATAATATTTGCAACCCCTTTTTACAAACCTATCGTTCATTTTTGAGATCATTCAAAAATGGTGTTTTTGATCAATGGGTAAATGAATATCTAACATCAATTTTTTGGTTTCAAGATTTTAAACGAAAAAATGACGTATACCCCCGTTTTTCCACCTGAAAAATCGATTGCGCGCAGTTTTAACACATGGTTTCCCTTAAAAATTGACTTTTTCTTTAGAACATCGATTTTTGACCTACAAATACCCTTTTAGCGGTAAAGTAAGGGAAACGAGGATCCAAAATTATCAAAATCGCGTTTGTTAAACTATTAGTGACGACTTGGAAAATATTTCAAAGAAAGACCATCTTGAACGAGCTCTTATAGCTAGGGACCTCCATCTCCCTATTAAAAACCATCCGTGATTTCTAAGTCAAAAAGCGTACATCGGTCATTTTTGGGATTTTCTACAAGAATAGTAGAATGGATATAGGAGAATCAAATGCTGTAAAAATTTTGGTCTGAAACGACTTCTTTTCTGTTTTTTTCTTAGTCTTTTTGTAGATAATCAAAAAAGCCCTTTTTTCAAAATTTTCTATTTTCTTTTTAAAATCAATATTCTGAATGCGATTTTTTGCTATTATTCGACTGAGGCAGCTCCAATACACATTTCTAGTAATTTATTTTCATCTAAATCGATCAGATTTTAAAAAACTTCGAATTATTCTAAAAAACCTGAAAATGGGTAATTTTTGAAATAATTCGATAACTCAGTTGCCAACTTTTTCCTGTCGTAATTTACTGTTTATGATACTGCTCTTCAAAATGGTATGTTCCGTTTTAAAAAAAGTGACGACAAATCAAGTCTTAAAGATAGTGTGCAAGCAATTAAATTTAAATTCCCGCCAGAGCAGGAATTTTCGTTAAAAAGGTTTTATTTGTTGCCATTTTATAAATGAAATCGATTTTTTTTAAAGCTAAATTTTATTTTGTAGCTAAAGGAAGCATTTACAGTCCCTGAAACATGGTCAAGGAAGCGTTTTCGTGCTTCGGGAGTGCATGCAATCGATTTTTCCGTCTAGAAAAACCTAAGAATTGACGGTTTTCTCATAAAAACCCGAAAATGTTTGATTTTCGCTTCAATACACCCACCCA
>JAQGBS010004052.1:0-10732 GCA_034698545.1 Acrobeloides obliquus
ATAGTTCAAAAGTTACGACATTAAGAAAATTGAATACTTGTTGAGGTTTGATTAAAGTTTTTTGGCCGCAACTGTATGTATCTGAGGTTTTGGCGCGAAACTATGCATACCTGTGTATAGTCGAAATTTTTTTGGCTATCATGAAACTTTTTATTTAGGCAACGTGTACATTGAAATGAAAAGAAACGCGGATCCTTGTATAGTCTTTTATGCATCCCTGCGTGGTCGTATGGTGGGAAAATCAGGATTAGTACTAATCCTGATTTTCCCGCCATACGACCACGCAGGGATACATCAAAAAAGCTATATAAGGATCCGCGTTTCTTTTCGTTGGGGATGCCGTTATATGTGAGAATCCTGATTCAATAAAAAGTTCCGTGGTAGCCAAAAAAACTTCGACTATAGCCTTGTTGGGGGGAAAATTTGAACTTAACGTGTCGCATCTTGTTTTTCGAGCTCAAAAAGCATTTTCAAACTTCGGGAGTGCCATTTTTGAATTCAGCGCATAAAATTATTCATTGAGGTGGTCATTTTCAACAAAAAATTTTTCGAAAAGTGGGTCCTCTGTTCCGAACTAGTACCAAAATTTTTGTAATAACACAATTTTTTATGTTAAAGGGGGTCCAACTTACGGCCGGGTAGAAAATTTTTTTAACAAAAGTGACCCTTTAGGGATAATTTTATGGGAGGAATCGATTGAGCGCATCGAAAAATTTTGAAAATTTTTTTTGGGGGCCAAAAATGGAAAAAATTACGTCAAAATTAGGGGTTATAAGTTTTAACCCCAACAAATTTTTCCATTTTTACACTCAAAATTATTATTACAAATTTTACCGATTTTTGTAATGCCGCAGCTTTTAGATTGATAAAAGTTGTGATTTAAATATAAATCAATAATTTTTTTAAATAATTTTGTATAATATAAATCTGTTATCAAGTACTGTTTTATTTGACAAATGATTCATACGCAGTAAATTGGAAACTTTTTATCGGTCGTTGTTTTCATGGGCACTCATTTAGCTGGCACAGGCTCACTGATTTATAGTCGAGTCAATTTAACCGAGCTCAGGAACATGACGTTGTCGAGATTTTCAGACGACGTCAGGAATTAAGCAACTATTTGAAATGGAAGTCATTTTTGGCTATGATCTAAATCCAACGATTGGCATTTTGTACAGAACGGAATTTTAGGAGCGTGTACAACAATTCCATCTATAATCATATTCAATCTATTACAAGTAAATTTTGAGTGTAACTCAATTTTGATTTCTAAAAATGTAACATTTTTGAAGTATAAGGAAGTCGAAAAAAATTTGTGTTAGAACTAGGGATGTGCACAAGTTATAAAAAATGATAATCTTTGTCACCGGCCAGGAATATATGCGAATTTTGATCATGAAAATATTTTGTTCATAGTGACAATTTTGTATGGAATGAGTGTCAATAATGACAAATTTTTGTTACCATTATCACTATGAACAAAATATTATCGTTGTAGTTTTCGAGATAATTGCGTTTGAAATTTTGAATTTTTTACGTGTTTTCGTTGTAATACACAAACTTTTTTGAATTTTTTGCGGAAAAATCGATTTTTTGCATCGATTCTTCAAATATCGCGCGTTTCAAAATGTGAAAATTTTCCAAGAAAATTTCACGTCTAAATTAACTTATTTTGTTCTTGAGATAGAATGATATGAATTTTATTTTTTTCAAAATACATACAACATATATGTTATAAAATACAGTCAAACCTCCATATAACAACATTTCAGTATAAAGACACCCCCTCGTTCGATTCGGCACGAGGCGTTTTCTCTCAATTTGATTTTAGGTCAAAATTTACAACAATTTTTACAATGGCTGATTCTCATAACTTTTTTTTACAAAACTCCGTAACTTTTTATGGTGAGTTTTTCTGGGAAAGTGATATTCTACAAAGTTGTTCCCAATTTTATGGATAACAACTTTGTAGAACATCGCTTTTTCGGAAAACCTCGCCATAAAAAGTTGTGAGAATCCGCCATTGTAAAAAATTGTTGTAAATTTTGATCGTAACTGTGATGAAAAGTCTAGTGCCTTTCGATATAACTACCCCTCCCTGGGGGTACCATTATATGAAGGTTTGACTGTATACATATAAATTTGAAGTTCTTTTTATATGGCAAACAATTTTAAAAGATTAAAAAGTGTTTTACAGGGTTCCCCAAAAAAGGCAATTTTGCGCTTTTTATGTTAATGGGAAAATTCATTTTCTCGGGTACATTATTGTCCTTTTTAACCGATAAAATGCAATTTTTATGTAACAAAAATCATAAAATTGACATTTTTCGGGACACCTTGTACATGAAAATAAACAAAAGGAGGGGGAATAAAATATGATAGATAAGGCAAATGGTGCTAGAGACATGTTTCGTAGAAGATTTTAGATCCAATTTAAAAATTGAACCCGTAAAAAATTGAAATTACACAGGTGAAAATAAAACATATAAGGAAATAAAGGATAAAATTTTCAGATTTCGTTTCGATTCCAAACCCAATTTGAAGCTCAAGGATCTTTGTGTTTATTAAAAACACCAGCGCCATTCAGAATCAGAATGATAATAAGTACCACAATAAGGACGACAAAAACGGTCAAAATTATAGTCCATTTCAAATTCTTTAAACACATATTCCGTTGTACTCGTCGAGCAGTTGTCTTGAAACTTTGAGACTATAAATGAAAAAGAATGAATATTTTTCTTGAAAAAAATTTTGGTACAGTTTAGTAACAGAGGACCCACTCTTCGAAAAAATTTTTTTGAAAATGACCACTCTAGAGGAATTTTATGCGCTGAATTCAAAAATCGCACTCCCAAAGTTGTACTTTGAAAATGCTTCTTGAGCTACAATAAAAACTAAATAAGGATCCACGTTTCTTTTTGTTTCAATGTACACGTTGAAAGGGGGGTGTGTCGTTATATGTAAGAATCCTGATTCAATAAAAAGTTTCGTGGTAGCCAAAAAAATTTCGACTAGTTGGTGGGAAAATAAGAACTTAAAGTGTCGCATTTTGTTTTTCGAGATCAAGAAGCATTTTCAAACTACGGGAATGCTTTTTTGAAAAAATTTTAAATTCAGCGTAAGATTACTCCCTGGGGTGGTCATTTTCAAAAAAATTTTTTTCAAAAAGTAGGTCCTCTTTTCCAAACTAGTACCAACATTTTTTGTAATAACATAATTTTTTATGTTAGAGGTTTATTTTTTTTTATTCAAAAAATTATTATTGCAAATTTTACCGATTGATTTAATGCCTCAGCTCTTGAATCAATATTCTCTAATCGTTCGCCTCTTTCCAATATACGAACCACATTATCTGACATAACCTAAAATGCATAATTTAAAGGATCAGTCCAGTATAAAAAAAAGTTGCCAATTTTTGTTGATATTCGGAAAGCTCATGAAAAATAAAGCATTCTTGTTTTTAATTGCGTTTGAAATTGTGCAAAAATTCAAAAAAGTTTGTGTATTACAACGAAACCATGTACACAAATTCAAAATTTTGAACGCAATTACCTCGAAAACTACAATGATTCAGAACATGCCGTAAAAATAAAAAATGCTCCATTTTTCATGAACTTTCCGAATATCAACAAAAATGGCAACTTTTTTTCCAAACAGACTGATCCTTTAATCCTTTTTTTCATAAATCTTACAGTTTTTACTTCGGCCACTTGCTGTTGTAATTCATTGATACGCGTCGCAGGAACATTGGATTTCTGATTTTGCTCCATCTAAATATAAATCAATAATATTTCTTAAAGAAATTTTGTATAAAAAGAAATCTGTTATCAAGAACTGTTTTGTTTGACAAGTGATTCATACGCAATACGTTTTGAAAAGATCGAATGAAAGGGGACAAAAGGGAACAAACAACAGGATTTCATGAACTTAAACGGTTCATATAGCACTTGAACTTTTTATTATTTTGTTACCGATTGCGGATTTTGTTCAAACGGTTCATTTTGCATGAATATAGAATTACAGGGTGTATCGAAAAAAACGGAATTGGGATTTTTTCATGTTTTTTTCGATCTAAAAATTTGTTTTTCAAAAATGACCCTATGTTGTACCAGTCTATTACATAACGGCAAAAGTGGAGTGAGTATCACCAGGTGGCGATGGCCGAGTGGCTAGAAATGCTAGCAATAGTGTCAAAGGTCCTCGGTTCGATCCCAAGTGAAGTCACAAAGATTTTGCCGGAGTGTCGAAAACTGGTAATCTCTGTTAGCCTACGTCTGAACGACACTTTCCACTCGTACAATAAGAGCAGCGTACGGGAACGTCTTTACACCTATGTGCTAATTTCATGCGAGGAATCGATTGCGCACATTCCCAAAGCTTGAAAATACTTTATTGACCATGATATATGGCAAAATTGATTTTATAACCTCTGGTTCAAACCCCAACCCCTACCACGAATTTTCAATTTTAATTTTCTTGATAAGAACCGCATATATACCCTATTTTCTATGCGAAAAACACGAATTTGATGTTAATTTTACGTGAAAATCTTTTCTAGATATCGATTTTTCAACAAACAAAATAATCCATATGATACTGACCTATGTTTCCCTCTAAAAATCGATATATAGGAAAGATTTTCACTTAAAGTTAACGTCAGATCGTGTTTTTCGCATAGAAAATAGGATATATATGATATTTTTATCAAGGAAATAAAAAAATTCGTGATAGGGGCTGGGGTTCGAACCAGAGGCTATAAAATCAATATCATGGTCAATAAAGCATTTTCAAGCTTCGAGAATGTGCGCAATCGATTCCTCGCATAAAATTAGCCCTAGTAGGGTCATTTTTTTTAAATTTTGAGTCGAAAAAACATTTAAAAAATCGCCCAAATTTCAGTTTTTTTAATATACCCTGTATATTAACTACTCCGCATCAAAGTGGATTAAAATTGTTTTCTCCTATTCAATAAAATCAAGTGGGCTAGAGAGAAATAATGTGAACTAAAACATAAACATGAAAAACAGCGTGAAGAAAATATGAATCGATAGCCGAATGTAAAGTCAATTGATTCTTGAATGAGTGAATAACACACTGTATGATAAGCTTTTGTAAAACAGTCTAAAAAAATTCGTCATTTTTTGGATAAAAAATCGATTTTTCAAATTGA
This sequence comes from Acrobeloides obliquus, assembly GCA_034698545.1. Lineage (NCBI taxonomy): Eukaryota > Metazoa > Nematoda > Chromadorea > Rhabditida > Cephalobidae > Acrobeloides > Acrobeloides obliquus. The sequence goes on from JAQGBS010004052.1 coordinate 5,171, forward strand.
TAATACAACCTAGGATGGTATTAAATATAAAGAAAAAATCTTCGTGTGCTCTAAGCATTGTTTAGAGAAAGATAGAAAATGAATCATTTTCTGTAATCGTATGCTTACAGGGTGGCGCAGTCATATCCGAACACAGTGACGTAGGGCAAAAGGGTCGGCTAGAGGGTAGTGATAGATCGAAATCGGTTCTCAAAATTTTTACTTTAACTTTTTATGAAAAATGTCAAAAACAAAACTAACATAGAAATTGCGTTCTATGACTTTTATTTTGACCACTTTTTTATGAAAATACATAGAAAAAAGTTACGAGACAAATTTCGTCACAAAATCGCGAATTCGGATTTCGATTTAAATTTCGATTTCGCGAAATTTGATGACCGAAATTTCGATTTGGACATAGTCGACTTCGTAGCATCACTAGTAGACACTTATTCGGAATGCCCCTCCCCCTAGGGAGAATCAATTATTCAAAAACTCGAGGAGAGTGAGCTCGGGGCGGCTCAAATCGCTCGGAGTCGTGTTTTTCACCCATAAAAAACGTCCTATAACTAAAAACCGGTTGAATTTAATGCTCCTGACAGGATTTTAATTTTTGACCCCATTGAGTACGGATATTGAAATCAAAAATTAAAATCCTGTCAGGAGCATTAAATTCAGCCGATTTTGAGTTCTAGGAGGTTTTTGTGGGTGAAAAACACGATTCCGAGCGATTTGAGCCGTCCCGAGATCATCCTAATCAAGTTTTTGAATAATTGATTTTCCACAGGGGGCATTCCGAAAAGTGCCTTTGTGTGTTCGCGTTTGACTGCGCCACCCTGTAATAATAAGAGAATAAAAAAGTTCCTTATAGTTTCTTAGATGTTAGGTAAAACAAAAAAAATTAGTTGAGAACGACCATATTTTAAGAAAAATATACTCTAAAAAAAATCAATATAAGACCAAGGTTAGAAAAGAGTGATTTGGAAGAAAAGAAAGCCATCAAAAAGTCGCTCATAACAAGCAGAAAGGTAAACACAATTCGCCTATGCAATTTTCCTTTACGTAATCTATGCCAAGAAAATTTCAGTAGAAAGCGGTACAAGCTGAAACAATGATAAGACATAAGAAGATGGAAAAAATTTTTCTGTCACTTATATCATAATCTTATATTCAATTTTTCTGTCCTATCCAGTGACATAAACAAGGGAGCAGATCCCTTTTATGATTTTTCACAAAATTATCTAAATTTTCCCATTTTTTTCAACAAAAATGTAATTTTTTCACCAAAAAATTTCATTTTCTGAACATTTTTCATCAGAAAAAAATATTTCTCAAAAAATTGTTGACACTTATGCACTATCCCCCCAGGCTGAAAATTAAACAAAATCAATTTTTCATCTTTTTTTAGGCTTTGATTTAGGCTAAAAGAGCTAGACTGTAGTTTAGCACCCGCACTTTTTTTTCAATTTTACGCATTTTTTAGGGATAATTCCATCCATAAAGCACGATTTTAAAGTTATTTTTCCGGAAAAACGCGATTTAAGCAAACTTTATTACGAAATAGGCCTTAGGCTTTAGGCCTAGGCTTTAGGCCTAGGCTTTAGGCCTTAGGCTTTAGGCCTTAGGCTAAAATTGTCCTGAAATTGCCATTTCCAACAAAACAGTCCAAAATTTTGCTTTTTTCACCAAGAATCAGTGATTAAGGCGAGGCCAGGTGCCCACCCCATTACGAGCCGAAGGCCCGGAACAAACGTAATGATCCCCAATGTTTTAGTCCGAATTGTTGAAAATTTTTTATCCTAATGGTCCCCCCATTAGAATTTTTCACCAAAAATAGTTCCAATTTTCACATTTTTTCCAACAAAAATGTCCAAAATCTTCTATTTTTCACCAAAAATTTTCATTTTTGAGCATTTTTAGCTTAAAAATAAAACACATTAAAATTTTCCCCATTTTTCAACAAAAAAGTAATTTCATCACTAGGTAAAACACTGTTATCACAAAGTTGTCAAAAAATGTAACTTTGCCTGATTTTCAATAAAATCACGTTTATTGAAACGATTGGTCATAAAGCATAATTTTAGTGGTCGAGAAGCAAAAAAACCAATAAAATTTTATTATACTTCATGATCAATCGTTTCAATAAACACGATTTTATTGAAAATCAGGCAAAGTTCATTTTTTGACATGCTTGAACGCAGCCTTACCACTAAAGCAAATAGTCTGTGCTGAATTTCGCTTTGGAACTCATATTCTTTGGCGGTTGAAAGCCTTATAAAAAGCCTTTGATCGTTAACGATTACTGTCTGAAAATGGATTAAAAATTCATTCGTGCTTAAATACTTGAACAGCGTTGAAGAATGCCTGCGTATTTGAATCAGTAAATTCATTCTCGGCTAAAACCAAATAACACAGATTGCAAGACTTTGAAAGAACTATGGAGTAATGTAATGTTAACCTAAAAATGGCTTTATTGAAATTATTTTTGTCGACGATTTTCGCCACAAAAATACGAAAAAACCCCGGAATTTAGGCAATTTTTTATGTTTTTTCGGTTCGAAATTTTTTTTCAAAATCCTAAAAATGACCCATATAGGGATAATTTGATGCGGGAAATCGATTGCGCGCGTTCCCGAAGCTTGAAAATGCTCTCCGGATCCTGATTCAGGAAAGTAAGTGTGTAAATTTGTAGTATTTTTAGCTTTTATATACACAGACTTAATTCTCCACACCCGAAAACCAAATCCCAACGCTTGAAGCATCGGGATTTGATTTTTTCGATGAAATTTTGAATTACAGAGTGAGCCAAAAAAACTGTTCGCGAAAAACTTTTTTCAAAAATCACCTATAAGGGGTATTTTCATGCGAGAAATCGATTGCACGTATCGAAAAACCTTGAAAATACATCATAGACTATGAAATATACCATTTTCGGAGTTAATACCGATTCTTGGAATCTTAGCGATCTAACGAAGCGCAGCACTTTGTCTGATATTTCACTGTCTGGGAAGCGTTTTCAAGGTTGTTTTCGCTGTGTGCAATCGATTTCTCGCATGAAAATACCTCCTTATAGGTGATTTTTGAAAAAAATTTTAAAATTTTTTCACAAAAAAGCAAAAGTACGGTTTTTTAACCCTATTCGCCAACTTCTAACAAAAAAAACCACAAAGGTTACCTATCCAAATGAATCTTGTCGATATTTGAATAGCTCAATTCAGCGCCCCTTTTAATCAGCTGATTCAATTCCGGTATTGTAGGAGTCAAAATATTTGGACCATCTAAATCGGCCACACAATCGCCCAGCGTAACTATATTCTTTTCGTTTGTAATCCGACAAACAGCAGCAGCGTAAATTCGCGACATATTATTGGATTGTTCGATAAGTATCAAGCGCTAAAAAAATACATTAAAATCGGCACTTTTAGCTTTTTTCCATGAAACTTTTTTCAGGATAGGATTACCGAATCTCAGACAATTACTAAAAGTAGTAGCGGTAGTAACGCTAAAAAAATACAATACTTTTTTTCAGGGAAGGCTCGGTTCAGGGAAGAATCGGTATGGAGAATCGTTTCCAAGCCTTCGTTCTTTGATCCAAGCCTTCCCTGAAAAAAAGTATTGTATTTTTGTTAGCGTTACTACCGTTATTACTTTTAGTAATTGTCGACACTCATGGTGCAGTTAACTTTTTTTATAGAGCAGGTTTTCGTGTCAATAATCAACTTTTTTCAAAAAAATTTTTCAAAAGAGTTTTCAAGCGTAAACACAATCTTAAATTGTTGGGCACTATAACTTTTGTCACGTCATCATAAAACTATAACTTTTGTCACGTTACTTTGACAAAAGTTGCCCCGCAATTCCGCCCGCAGGCCAATGCGTAGCCCTAGTAAATATAAAATTTCAAAGTGTACACGAGCTTTATGGCCATCTTGTATGAGTCACCTCATAGATCGCTTTTTTCCACAATTATATATTGTATAAAAAATAGATGAGCTATCAATCAGATCCAATTAAATTGAAGATAAACTAGTTTTAAAAACGCGAAATACTAATTAAAAACATTGGAAATTACTATCATTGAGTAAAATTGAAAATTGCACCCAAAACAACTGAAGTGCCCATCGGTAATTTGATCGGCTATTTGATCTTTCGCGGTTTGTATTTTGTATCCGTGACAAAAGTTAGCGTGACAAAAATTATAGTGCCAATTGTTTATATTTGGCTATAGAAGACGGTTTTTTGACGAAATTTTCTCATTCCTAGGGTTTTTCTAGGCGCTGAACAAGAATCCGACGTTATTTTTGGTCCTAGACCTCGAGAATGTGGTCAAAAATGTCTTATAAACAAAAGGGTTTTCCACCCGTAAGGTAAATTCCAGTTGTCAAATTCAAAAAATTTCTTCGGATTCGAGTTTCCCATGCCCGAAAACCCCCATAGTACAAAAAATTAGTCATTTTGGTGCTTTTTGAAAATTCGAATTTTTTACCACTTGGGGAAGAAATGACTAGTTGGAGTAGGAAGATCACTATTGGGTGTAAAATTTTAGAATAAATTTTTTTCATTATAGATTCTGCTCGAAAAATCATCATAAATTTTTTTGGCATGAGTTATCAGGAGTCGTAGATGATGGTTACCATTGGAAACGATTACGATCAATAGGTTAACTATAAAACATTAACGTAAAAAAATGAAATTAACTGCACCATCCTATTCCTGAGTGTCGGTTACCCTATCCTGAAAAAAATTTCCATCGAAAACGGGCGAAAAATGCCGATTTTTATGTTTTTTTTAACGCTCGATACTTATCGAACAACAAAAAAAGCCAATTTTCGATCATCTCCTCCATGTCTTAAAAAATATGCATGCGAACGAACGCACTTTTAATATATTAAATCTTTATTATTTTATAATTTATGCCATAATAAAGCAAAATCTATATAAACCAACAACCAAAAATATCTACAATGTATGCACACTGATGAGTAAGACGAGTACAAAAAAGCCAAATATAGGCGTACACGTATTTAATGAAGAGCAAAATAGACGACTTAAACAAGTACAAATGCGATATAAAAAGAGGAAAACATAAGTCATATATTATTTTAGATAAAGCATATGATTGGCTAATGTCTTGTTTAGTAGCGTAGCACCTACTGGACCAAGAGGGGCCATGCCCCCCCCCCAAATCGAACATTTTTTTGCTAATGTTCCTGCTTTTGTTTAAAAATTTTGGAAAAAATCATAAGGGGGACCCTTATGATTTTTAGTTTTCCCCACCTTGGCCCCCAGCCGAAATTCGAGTTGCGCTACGCTACTGGTCTTGTCTTATGGATAATTTTAATATTGCTTTTGTGTTTTTTTGTGGGGAAGGGTACAACATTCGAAAGACGCCTTCGTCAAAGACAGAATAGTGATCCCGTCTGCTCAATAAGCAAAGTTTTTTTCAACTAGAAATCAATTTCTGAAAACTGAGGTGATCAAAAGATGCAATTTTAGATGGATAACAAAAGTCAAAAGAGAGATAAATGAATACAATATCATGTCGATTTTGCATATAATAATTACAACTTGAACAGACCCAACATG
>JAQGBS010004053.1:0-10729 GCA_034698545.1 Acrobeloides obliquus
TCGCAGCAGAATTCGGTCAATTTTGTTGACCATGCAATTTATACATAAAAAAGTTATGAATCAAATACAAACAGCGTTGCAATTGTGATCCAGATTTGGGGTGGGGGATGGGAAAAGTTTTGGGGAAATCTCGGAACTTGCGCCAATCGATTTCTCATGCCCAAAAACCCCCAAGTACCAAAAATCAGCCAATTTGGAGAAAAATTTTTTTGATAAATGTATTTGGCGTGCACATTCCTTTAAGAAAAAAGAAAAAACATGATAAAAAACACTATTTGGTCAAGTTTTAATTTGTTGTGCATTTTTAACGGTTTTGGGCATATCTGGGGGTGGTTGAGTTTTCAACCCCTCCCCCTTAGAAGAGGGTGTTATTTAAAGGGGCGTCATTTAGAGGGGGAGCGTATTTTACAGTATTTACGGTAATTTATGAAAATTTATACGGTTAAAATTTCTCATCAGTTTCGGCCAAAAATCGTAGGTCGGATTTTTGTCCGAATCTGGCGTAAAGTTTTGGACATAGAAAATTTTCCATAATTTTTCATAAAACATGATCAAAGGAAAAAAATAGAGCACTCCATTCTGCATATTTCTGGTCACTTTAGTCACTTTTTGAAAAAAGTTATGATTCAATCGTGGGTACCCAAGATTCCGACCTCTAGTATGGGGGGGGGAAGGGGAGATTTTCCACAGGCTCCCATAATTACGACGCTGTCTACAAATGATTAGAATGAAAGTCATAGCTTTGTAAATAAATAAATAATTTTTTCAATAGATAATAAAACAATGTTGTTTTTTAAGTGAAAATTATTTTCCCATATACACTTTTTCTTATCAAGAATGTAAAAAATAAAATCGAATAAAGTGGAAATGGAGATCTACTAATTTCATAATATCTGATAATATATAATGAATATCTACAAGGTGTCCCACAAAATGGCATTTTTCGATTTTTTCAAGTTTTTTAATTTTCACTAAAATATGGGGATGTTCTATACGAGGAATCGATTGCACGCATTGCCAAACCTTGAAAACGCTTCTCTGACCTGATTCAGGGAAGTGATGCGTGTATTGTAACGAAAATAGGCTAATAATGGAAAGCTTTACAAGGAACGGCAATGCGCGTAGTCGATTCCTCTCAGAGAAAAATCTCTTAAAGAGTTATTTTGGCGAAAATTAAAAAGCTTGTAAAGTCTTGAAAAAATAGCGCAAAATCGAAAAATTGGCTCTTTTTTCGGGATACCATGTAAATATGATCAAGTGCTCTAGGAAAAACAAAGATTGGCCGAAACATAATATTTATAAATTCGCTCTTCAAAGACGTGAAAATAAGGATCACAGGCTGTCAATTTTTGCTTGTTCTAAATTATTTTTTATTTTGTTTTTTATGCCTATAAGGAAAATTCTATTTTTTTCTGATCAAATGTAGATAGCAAGCAATAAACAATTTTATTCATTTAAGAGGTCATAACGTGTAACTCGTTATCATTTTTCTGTTGGCCTTTGTTACAAACACATGATATATTGTAAAAAGCTGGAAAATAAATGCTTTGAACAAAAAACTAATTTATAATGAACTCTTATAGGTTGAACCTCTTTATCTTTACATTTTTGATAAACATACATGGGCAGAAGGGGTCCATATTTTCAAAACAAATTAAGGCACATTGTCTGAAGGTCTTCTAAGACCATGGAGACAACCCAAAATGTCATAGTCTCAGAATTTTTCAATCCAATTTGGCACTTTTTGTTGCTTATGTCTAAATATGTGATCCCACTATTAAAAACCCACCATCCTAAAATTTGCTTAAGCCCGACTTGAAGCGAAGGTTACCCGGAGAAGGTCGACACATGCACGACAAGGAATTTGATGGGTGCTTAGCTGAATGGGTAAAAAGTCAAAAAGAAAAGAAGTTACGAGTTTCACGACGCTTGATCCAATTCAAACCCAAAAATGGCATCAGCTTTAAAGAATGAAAATGATGAAAAAATATTGCAACAAGCTCGCTTGGCCAAAGAGACGGATAGCCTTATAAATCTTTTCGATGATGTCGATTTGTTACAAGACAAAGGGAATGGTTACCTCAGCGATACTTTGTTAGCCTCGGATTAGTTTTTATTGTTTCCTTTGTTTTATTATATTGGTTATCCATAATTGCTACTGTTAAGAAAATAAAAATTTGTGTTGACATGTTTAGAATTTTGTTGAAAAAGTTGTTAAAATTTGTACAAAATTGTCAAAAAATCATAAGTAAAGACCATTATGCTCACAAATTTTTTTAAATTTAATCGACAAATTCTAATTTGTGCGTAAGGTACAAAAAAGAATACTAAAATGAATTCTATTTATCATCAAACACAGTTCTATTTGTCACAAAACATTTCTATTTTATGGTTAAATATCCCTACCAGTGAACAATACATGCCAACAACAAAATTTAGTTCTAATAAAAAGTCATAACGCGATAAGGAGTCGTAACGACAGCAATAGAAAATTTAAGTTCAATATGAAGCCATAACGCGTTACTTATTATCATCATTTTTCGACTGGCTTACACACGATAAAATAACTCGTTACTGATTATGATATCTAAAAATAAATGCTTTAAAAAACTGCTATATATAAAGAAGTCTGACAGAATGAAGACTTTATTTTATTTACTTTTTTAATAGAGTTATAAAATCCTAAACTGCTGATAAAAACTTCTACTTTAATTTTATTGTTTAGGTTTTGCTACTCTAATGAAGTGTATTTTGTTTTTCTTGGCGCTCTTTTTATTCTTCTATAGATCCAATGCTGGAACATTTAGTGTAGATTATACTAACCATCAGTTTTTGAAAGATGGCAAGCCTTTTCGATACATTTCTGGCTCGATACATTATATGAGAGTGCATCCTGATCTATGGAATGATCGGTTGCATAGAATTCGAGCACTAGGATTTAATGCTGTACAAGTTTATGTCCCGTGGAATTTACAAGAGCCAACTCAGGGAAAGTAAGAAAAAGTTTTGTTTTTGGCCGGCCAGATCAAATCACCCCAATATTTTCCGAAGAAAAAGTGGGTTAAGACAGGGCTTGGAATGAGCCTGATTTATCAAAAATGTTCTGTTTTGGCCAGCAGAACTTGTCTATGTCTGATTTTTTACTCAAATTTTTTTTGCAGCCATGATATAGTGTATTTTTAATGTTTTTGGATCGAAAATCTGATTTTTTACTTTTTCTAATTTTTATTTTTTTCATTGCAAGCCTTGGGTTAAGGCGACTCCATCTCCTCTGACCTTGTATAACAAATATCTAAGACATGTACATAAAATTTGATTAAAACTTTAACATTTTTAGTTTCGATTTTTCTGGTAGACAAAATCTAACGCAATTCCTAACGCTTGCTCAACAAAATGGCCTATATGTACTCCTCCGACCTGGTCCATATATTTGTGCCGAATGGGAATTTGGTGGTTTACCATGGTGGTTACTCAAATATGAAAATATAACATTAAGAGCATATGATCAAAAGTAAGTATTACTGTCGTAAATTATAAACAAAATTTTTAGCTATATAAATGCCATCCAAAATTATTATAACAAATTACTTGACGTCATTCAACCATTATTGTATAAAAATGGCGGACCTATACTTACGATTCAAGTAGAAAATGAATACGGTTACTCGGGAGCTTGTGATCACAATTATACGAATTGGTTGAGAGACCTAATTTGGAGCAAACTGGGGAAGGATGTTGTTCTAACTACAGGTAAGATAAAATATAAATATGATTAAAAATGTTTTAATTTATAGTTGATGGACCATGGGATGGAGATTTTACTTGTGGAACTGTTCCAGGAGTTTTGGCAACAGTTGATTTTGGTAATAATACCAATGCAAATATTGATTTTTATTTTAAACAACAGTATAAGTACAGTAATGGAGGTAAGCTTTATATAGTATATGGTTAATAGTCTCTGAGCTGAAGAAAACTAAATAGTAATTACAGTAAACTATGGGTATCAATAGAAATGTGAGAGCTAAAAAGAATTATTAAAATACATGATGGCGCCTAAAATCATAAAAAGCTGGGCAGATAAAACATATCTTAAAATAAAATTTTAGGCCCCGCAGTTTGCACTGAGTATTGGGTCACTTGGTTTACCGATTGGTGGGTTAAAAGACCTGTACAAAATGTACCAGGTGTTATTGATAATATTGCTCATATGTACTCATTGAATGCTTCGTTCAATATTTACATGATTCATGGTGGTACAAATTTTGATTTCATGAATGGCCCTGATGTAATTTAAGATATTTAAGATTAAAGACATTAGCAATATTTAGGTAACCACTTCATATGACTATGGTGCTGCAATAGCTGAAAATGGTGATATTACACCAATGTACACAGCCATTCGATCATTCATCCAAAATTTAACCGATTGGGAAAATCCTCCTCTGGATGTGCCTGCTAATAATCCGTGAGTAATTTGATTAATTGTAGTTCCCTCCCCTCCCATTATGAAAACTTATCTCCCGGTTCTCACTCTCATCAACTTACAATTTAGAGCAACAAACTACGGCCAAGTAACATTAAAACGAATCGGTACAAATCTGATTTCGACACTTACTCAAATACAAGAACCATGTACCCAAAGTCAAGATCCATTAACTTTTGAACAAATTGACCATGGATATGGTTATGTTATATATACAACTACTCTTCAAACTGGAGGAAACAACTTAACTACTCCTAAGATTAAGGATGTTGGTTATGTCTATCTGAATAGTATTAATAAGGTATATTTGTAAAAATAATAACTAACATTGACGTTAATTCTTCGAAATTGTTAATTTTCACCAAAAAACCCTATATGTGTTTTTCCGAAATCGATTGTAGACATTTCCGAATCATGTGTACTCTTCCCTAGCCTTCAATCAAAAGAATGTTGGCATAATAATGTAAAACAGGCTTAAAAATAATCGCGCAAAGATCACTAAAATCCGGGTTTTTGAACCAGCCTGTAACCGCATGTACATGCAATTAAACGTTACTGACAGTCGATCGGTAACTTATGTACGCACGCACGAATTGACGGCAAAAGGAATGAAATTTTAATCTTTATTTTTTCTATTTTAACAATTCTAGGGTACGATGTATGGAGGTTCATCAATAAATATTAACGCTGTATCAGGCGACATTTTACGGATTGTTGTTGAAAACACAGGAAGAGGTAATGCAGGCTCGGCCACTTATAATGATCCAGACCGAAAGGTACTTTTCAATTTTTCTATAATTATCCTTTTTTAAGGGACTTTTTAACGTAACACTAGACGGCGTTCCTCTTAAAAATTGGATCCAATGTGGCATCAATTTAACAAAAGCATCAGTTGATTCACTAACAAGTAGTTTCTTCCAAGAAAATGATGTTAATGTTCTTCCCGAAAAAGCAACGTCTCAACCAGGGGTGTATGTGGGTCAATTCTCTGCAAGTCAAATTACAGACACATTTTTCAACTCTACTGGATGGGGAAAAGGACAGCTTTTCATTAATGGGTATAATTTGGGCAGATATTATCCGATAGCTGGACCACAGGTAAAACAGTTTAATTTATACTTTGAATAAAAAATTTTTAGATGACACTATATGTACCCAAGCCTTATATTCAACAAACAAATACAATTTTGTTAATTGAATTAATGGGGTCGCAGCAGAATACTGTCAATTTTATTAACCATACCATTTATGTATAGAAAAATTTATGAATCGGCTACAAATAGCGTCGTAATTTGATCAGATTTGAGAGATTTAGGTGGGAGATGGGTTAAAGTTTGGAAAAAAGTGGATTTTGATTTGAGTGGGGGGGGAGGTGTCACCAATGAATTTTCAAAAATTTTCTTTTTTGGGCAAAAACATGGGGGGACTCTTATGATTTTTTTCGATTTTAAACTCTCAAACTCTTTGTCCTCCCCCCCTTATGTTTTTTTTCGCCGATAGACGCGATAATTTTTTATTGAAATCTTTGAGGGAAGACAAAAAAATTAGTGCCACAGGCAAAAATTTTTTACTAAATGCTCGTTTCTAATCTGAAAATTTTTAGAAAATTACGATTTTTTGTATTAAAAATTGTTAAATTTGGCTCCCCCCTAAATCTTATGTAGATTTTATAGGAAATCCCAATAAAAATGTTAATTTAATGATTTCTATGTTGACCGGAAAATTAGACACTATAACTTTTGTCACGAATTTTATCACGCTAACTTTTGTCACGGATATAAATATGAACTATTTTCGATCACCGATGCCATTGTAACTCTATCATCGATGCTCTTGTAACAGCTATTTTTCGTGACAAAAGTTATTGCCAAATTGTATTTCCTCGGGTAAAATATTGTATTTTTTGAATGCTGCTTCAGCACTATATAATTTTCACATTGTTAAATTATTCACGTTTTTATGTAAAAACAAATAAAAATTAGTTAAAATGATTATAATACTCAAAGTTTGAATAATTTATACAATAAAATTAATTTCATTGAATAATCCAAATTTACTATCATCAACCACTTCATCTTCCCGAAGTTGTTGATCTTCCTCCTTTTGAAAATAATAAATTTGATTAAACGCTTCACAAATTTCCTCCTCCAACCCTTGTACAACAAAATCCGGCAAATCTTGTTCCGGAGCATTTTTGATTGCTTCAACCAACTTCTCGAATTGTTCTTGCAAAAATGGAATCAATTTTCCGACTGCTCGGAAAAATTCTTGGTCGAATGCTTCATTATCTCCAGTTTTGCAAAATTTGATGAACTTGCGAATGATTACCACAACAGGTTTTTGGAGGTCTCCTAAAAAATTTTTGTTTAAAATTTTTTTAAACTACCTGTGAGAATTGTAGCCAAATCAGGACATAATTCTGCCAGTTTTTTTAATTCCACCTCTGGAATTTCTAAAAGTTGTTGGAAAAATGGTAAAAATGCAGCTCGGAGTTTTGCCTCATCACGTTCAAAACCAATCTTTTTTAAACCACGATATAGCTACAAATAAAAAATTAAATACACTCTAGAATTTAGTGCTTACTTTCTTTATAACATCTTGAATTGTAGGAGGTAACTTTTCTACTTCTTTGCGAATTTTATTGAGCGCTTCTTTAAGTTTTTGAATTTGCAAATCATACAATTTTTGAATTTGTTCTGTGGAATTTGGGCATGAATTTTTTATACAGTTGAGAGCTTCATCAGGGGTATATTGCTGACCAGAGAAAATTTTTGCATAAATTATATTTTGGGCTTGATTGATGCAATTTCGTTCGGATTTTGGGAGCTAAAATTTGTGAAATGGCTTCAATTTAAAATTTTCAACTTACACTATACCATGACTCAAGAATTTCTTTGTCACCAAATGCTAAAATTTGAATTTTATGCATATTTAGCTATTATTTTCTTACCCTTGATAAAATGGATCAAACCTTTTTTGAACTCTTCCTTGTCAAAGTTTTGTTTAAACAAATCGTTAATCGCTTGATTAAGACCTTTTAGCTGTTCAGGATCCATCTTTTTTGCCTTCACATTTCTAAGTGTATAGAACGGCTTGGCATCAAACTCAACAACCAAAGCAGCCAAAAATAGAAATAAAACTACCAAAAGTTTCATGTTTAAGCAGAGAGTCAAAACAGTTGATTAAATCCAAGGTGAGTAACATTTTATAGTTTTCTCAGAATTCCTTATCGCCTCACAACTCGTGTATTTATTTACAAGTTTCTTAATATGTTTACCATAAATACGTGATTGGTAAATGTAAATAGCCCAAAATTCGTATAAAATTTATTTTTAGAAGATTTGCAAGATAAAATTATTTAAAAAACAAGATGGTTGATCAAAATTTTATGTCTGGTCATGAAAAAATGTGCTAAATTTGTGTCCTGAAAAAATTTTCTTCAAAATTTTAGTGTAAGCTTCGATTTTAATTATCAAAATTTCCTTATTATTTATTTCCACTAAAAATATCCAAAAATATTTTACATTTTCTCAACAAAAATATAGTCTTCTGACAATGACGTACACAGGATTTGTTCATTCGGGATAGGTACAAGATCTCGATTTTTTATTTTTGTCAAAAACATAAGGGGGATCCTTTGGATTTTTTTGATCAAATTTTTACTTTTTGTTTGCATAATATTATAGTTCGTAAAGTTTTGAGCAATTTTTGTTTTTGTGGATCCATTAGATTCGTTCACTGGTTGGAGATTGACCCAGTACCAAGTTGAAAACCAGGCATTTTTTGGTCTTACAGGTAAGCTGGACCTGAAAAATTCTATCTTTTCAAAGGTAAATCGTTTTGACTTGAAATCTTTTTTATTTTTTAGGGCTACACGCGCGCTACGTTTTTATGCACTTTCCGTGGTTGGCAAACTTAATGTGAATTTTCTGTGCTCCTTCGAAGCTGTTTTCCTATAGTTCGGAAAAGCACTAATTTTTTAATAAAATTAGTCTATGTCAACAATTTTCTTGCAATACTTTTTTAGATTTAGTGTATAATCGTAGCACTTGACGAGACCGACAAAATTGCACAAAAAATTTAAAATTTCAGTGCGTCGGGGTTCATCCGAGATTTTGAACACCAACTTCTGAAGAAAATCAAAAATTGAAAATTCTTTAGATTAGCGAAATTTGCCATAATTTATATATATTTGGAAAATTCATGACAAATGGAGCATTTTTTGTTTTTACAGTAAATTCTGAATCGTTATCGTTGTTGAGATAATCGCATTTGAAGTTGGCGATTTTTTTTAGATAGAATTTTTCAGGTCCAGCTTACCTCTAAGACCAAAAAATGCCTGGTCTTCAACTTGGTACTGGGTCAATCTCCAACCAGTGAACGAATCTAATGAGTCCCCAAAAACAAAATTTGCTCAAAACTTTACGAACTATAATGTTATGCAAACAAAAATTAAAAATTTGATCAAAAAAAGTTTGTCGGTCCGGAAGCTCGATTCTTTCAGAGCCGATGCTTTAACATAATAATTCGAAAACTTTCAATTTTTTAGCTAATTTTTTACAAATCTTGTTTTAAAATCACATTCTTGATTGTTAAACATCATTTTTCAACAAAAATTAGCTAAAAAGTTGAAACTTTTCGAATTATTATGTTAAATTTTTGTCAAAAATCGACTCGTTAGGGGCTATAGGGAAAATCAAAACTTGTTTACGCGAAAAAAATTCCTTCAAAAATTATTTTTGTAAGTAAATCATATATGGGATAGAATTTGCGCTAGGTTTCGATATTGATTTCGATGTCATACTTCGGAATGGTTCCTTGTAAGGATTGGACCGATGTCGCACTCCTTTTTAGAAAAAAAATTTTTTTCTTGGATTAGGCCATAAATGTCACCCCCTTTAAAAAATGGTAATGATTTTAATAATTCGCTTAGTAACACCACTGCTCGTGTGTAAAACTTGGTTGCAAACGGACTAGTTTTGCCATAATCAGGGTCAAAAACGTGTTTTTAAGCTTCGGGAATGCGAGCAATCGATTTCTGAGGCCGATTCTCTACTAGTGAAAAAAAACCGCATCGAAAACGGTGTTTCCTATCAAGATATCGTCCGATGCACAAAAATCACGATTTTTCCATGTAAATTGCGTGTACGTTTTGAGATTTTTTCAAGTCGATTTAAGCGAAAATAAAACCGTTTTTGATGCGGTTTTTTCAGTATAATCCATTTTTTACCCCAAAAAACAGTTTGCAATCGAAATTATGGTGAAAAAGATGTGTTTTTAACGAGTTTGAAAAACCCACGTACGTTTCTAAATATAATCTCTCGGAGTTGTTAATGAGATTGCCTTTGCGATCCACCGAACAAGATTCGCGAACGATCGCGGACTCGGAGAAAAAGATATAATATCTAAAAGCTGAAGAAAAAAATCAAAAAGTTGTTTCTTTCTTATCGCTCGTTTTTTTCTAAAAATACTTGTTTTATTATTTCAAAACAAAAAACAATTGACAATGGAGCAAATTTTCCGACGAATTTTTTGTTTTCGTACGATTGGGTGTTTAAGAAGCTCGTTTGCTGATGGTCTAAAAGTTGGATTCGGATCCATCATCCATTCAATAATATTGCGCAACTCTGGTGAAATTCCTAAAACAAATTTTTATTACAGTGCATCTAAAAAACCCGGAATTTTACTATTTTTCGAAAATATTTTTTATATTTTTTCTAAAATAATCAATTGGGGATTCTATATGAGGAATCGATTGTGCGCATTGAAAAATCTTGAAAACGCTTCCCTAACCCAGAATAAGTTCAACACATCTCAAAAAATTGTAAAAATTTTTTATACTGATTCAGGGTCAGGGAAACATTTTTAAGATTA
This sequence comes from Acrobeloides obliquus, assembly GCA_034698545.1. Classification (NCBI taxonomy): domain Eukaryota; kingdom Metazoa; phylum Nematoda; class Chromadorea; order Rhabditida; family Cephalobidae; genus Acrobeloides; species Acrobeloides obliquus. The sequence continues at coordinate 10,358 of JAQGBS010004053.1, forward strand.
TTTCAATATACGCAATCTATTCCTCGTATAGAAAACCCCCATAGGGTTATTTTAGAAAAAAATTTAGTCATCGCAAATTCCTGTTTGTCACCCTGTAATAAAAACTCGTAATAAAAATTTACTTTCGATAAATATTTCGGGAGTATGCCCGGATCGAAGTATGTGCCAATGAGGATCATAAACAAATTGGTCGCTTTCATTTATGTGTCCCCTCTTTGGCAAATACACATCAGTCGCCAGCTCAAGTATCGAAATTCCCAGACTGAAAATATCAAGCGCTTTAGTAACAATCTGATCACGAGGTAGACAGTTGTTAAAAAATTCGGCCGCCAAATATCTGGTATCGCCTTCTTCAGCAGTGTTTGGATCATC
>JAQGBS010004054.1:0-10728 GCA_034698545.1 Acrobeloides obliquus
ATGCCCTTTATCGATTGGTAAAGGAAGAGCACAAATAAAATGAAAATAACAGTACAAAAGATAATATATACGAAAATAGTTCATTAGTTGAGAGAATTACACTAGGCAAATTAGGTTGGTTAAGGTAAACGTTGATGATTTATCCTTGATCTCAAAGTAGTAAAAATAAGTATCACAGTCTGTGTCACAAAAAGAGCATAAAAATTGGCTTGAATTGGTTAGGATTTCGGTCTTTTCATCTTATAAGGGTTTGGCGATCTTACCTTGTTTTAAAAATTGAATTCTAAAAATTGAAGTCTTGACTTGAACCTTCAAAAGTTTCTCCCCGCAAACCCCCGCCCACACCATTTTTTAAGAAAAATCCCTCCCCGCAGCACATTTTTGAAAATCCCGCAACCAGCCCCGCAAATTGAATAACCTTGCAATGTCTTTGTTCATCGAAAGTTTGGCAAAACCGTTTTTAAGTGATTTTTTCATTGAAATTTGATCATTTTTAACCAAAATTTTCAATTTTCGGGTCATTTTTTGCTTAAAAATTCTTGTTTATTCAACAAATTTTTTATCACCTATTGACGCAAAAATTGTTATGAATATGCTTTAGAATTGTTACGATGATATTCATGATTAATATATTTAAAATTATAAAATCCCGCAAAAATTTTTTGAAAAAAAAACCCGCCCGCAGGCTAACGCGCAGCCCTAATTTTTAGGGCTGCGCATTTTTTTTTTAGATTAGCGAACTTTGCCATAATTTATATATATTCGGAAAATTCATCAAAAATGAAGCATTTTTTATTTTTACATTAAATTCTGATTCGCTAATGGCTTTGAGATAATCGCATTTGAAGTTGGCGATTTTTGAAATTTTTTGCTTTTAAATTCCCTCAAAATCAGGGTCGCGATTAGTCACAGAGAGGATCTATACTTCAGTCGCAGTCGCTGCGACTAGTCGTCGCAATTAGTCGCAGCGACAAATCGCTTGACATCGACTAACTTAAACTGTAGCTGAGGGTCGCGATTAGTCGCTGCGACTAAATTTACACTAGTCGTAGCGACTGCGACTGAAGTATAGATCCTCTCTAAAGATGGACCGTAACTGTGATGAATGTTCTAGTGCTGAGTGTTACACTTATTAAACGAAATCCAACTTTTTGGCAACTGTTTGGTTGTAAAAAATTCAGACATGGATTGTTTATTTCTCTTTCACACAAAAAATTGGTAGCTGCAATAACATAAAAGCAAGCAAAGACACGAGCAGAGCAGATAAGAGCTATGTCAGTGATTGTGAACAAATTGCTAAGTGTTTTAATTTCGAAATTTGATATTTCATTAGGAATTTTTTAAACTCTTCTTATATAAAACGTGTAATGTCTGTGCGTACGGACTCTTGTAAGTACGACCCAAATTCCCGAGATTTTTACCATAAGTGAGGACAAGATTCTAAGATTTTGGATATTAAAATCATGGGGGTACCCCGCTGGAAAAAATAGAAAATTATTTTAACTTTCATTGATATGAGATCGGTAATTACCGATCTGATAGCATGTGAAATAGGATTGTAATTACCGACCCTTCAAAATTCGCATATTAAATTCACAACAAATTGCTACATTTTCGCTCTATAAATAGCGGCGGAATTCGCATATAGAAGTGCTCGGAAGCTTCGCTTGGGATCGCCGCGCTGATCAGGAGTGCTGCAGGCGCTCGGTTACAAGTTTATTAGTCTTATAGATAAAATGTCATCTCGATTTACGGAACAGTTTTCGATCATTTTCAAAAGTGGTTATCTCTTACATCATCATCCAAATGTTGATAATGTAAAGGTATTAAACTATCAATAGTTTTACACGCATCTCTGTTCTTTGAATTAAAAATAACTCAATTTTAGAATGTTCTTATTGTAAAGTCCATTGCCGAAATCCTTTTTACGTCATGTTTTTGGATTTTCTCTTTTATTGCAAGTGAGTCCTAAACTTATACTTTTTCTTGTTATTAAAAAAGTTGCAGAACTTTTGGGACATCCAGTAGTTTGATAAGTGATGCTAATATTGTTTTTTAGATAAAGAATTCATTCCAAATTTCCCTATCCAAGTTGTAGAAATATGTTTTGGCGTTCTGTTTACGCCTATTCTCATCTTAGCTATTGTAACTATAATTTCTATTCGCTTTGAATCTGTTAAAACTCTCAAGATTGTTCATATCATAAATGTAAGTCCCCTAAAAAATAATTAAAAACTTGTTTTAAGACGATCTATTATACAATCGTAGCAAGCTTACTTGTTGTTCTCGTCGTCATTATATTAATTGCATTGGTGTTTGAACTGATTGCTCGAAAGACTGCACATGTGACGCTTATAATATTTTTGTTTTATTCGATGTTTCTTTATGGCATTTCAAATTATGCACTTTGGACCTATAGTGTTGTTGATGCAGTTTTAGGAAATGGTTTGGGAAATAGTTTGAGTAGCCGTTTAGATGAAAGCCACATTTCGCTGGAACCTTAGGGTTTACGAAAAAATTTATGCAATATTTTTGGTGGTGTTATTATATATCTTTGCAATATTTTCGGTGGTGTTTATTTATAAAGAAAATTTCTTAGACTTAGAATAAAGAGCATTTCTTTACAGATATTAAAATATTTCATCATGCAAATTTACATAAAAAATTTAAATCACAAAATTAACATTCTAATCATTAACAAGGCGACTGTGCTGGCCTGTTGACCGGCGCGTCGCCTTGTAGTCAGAGTTAATCGTTAAGTCAAAGTAAAGAAAAGTAAAATGGAGTTAAAGTAATAATTAAGTTAAATAATTTTGAGTTAAATTAACATCTCTCAGTCGATCTCAATTGAGTTCGCCCCTGGTTCAATCTCACTTGAGTTCTCCGAGTCGATCTCGCTTGAGTTCTACTTCAGCCGATATCGCTTGAGTTCTAGTCAGTCAATCTTGTTTGAGTTATACCTCCGCGTTCATTTCACGTAAGTTCTCACCCAGTCTATCTCATTTGTGTTCTCTCCGAGTCAATTTCACTTGAGTTCTCCCTCATTGAGCTATGGCGATTTTTTGTTTTTAAAAGATATCAAAAAGTTCTATCCCGCGTCGATTTCACTTGAATTCTCCTTCAGTCGATTTCATTTGAGTTCTCCTTTAATCGAAGGGGATTCGTTATTTTGAAAGTAGGGAGGTGTAAATTAGAAAGTTGGGACTTTGAAAAAATTAGAAAGTTGAGGCGTTGTATAGGTAGCACCTTATTTGATCAGGGGACATTTGTTCCGAGGAGGAGGGACATGTACCCCCCATGGACCAAAAAAAGTTTAAAAAATCCAAAGAGTCCCCTTATGTTTTTGAATGCTCTTTATCGATTGGTAAAGGAAAAGCACAAATAAAATGAAAATAAAAGTACAAAAGATAATATATACGAAAATGGTTCATTAGTTGAGAGAATTACACTAGGCATACTAGGTTGGTTAAGGTAAACGTTGATGATTTATCCTTGATCTCAAAGTGGTAAAAATAAGTATCACAGTCAGTGTCACAAAAAGAGCATAAAAATTGACTTGAATTGGTTAGGATGTCGGTCTTTTCATCTTATAAGGGTTTGGCGATGTTACCTTGTTTTAAAAATTGAAGTCTTGACCTGAACCTTCAAAAGTTTGATGCAATCTGCTTTCTTTAAGCATCTAAAAAGTTTGCATTAACATAAGCTTACAAGGAAACATTGCCAAGTGTGAGTCCACAACCTATAGTAAAGGTAGCGTCATTCAACCGAATTTTAGACGGGGAAAAATTTAGAACACACATTTAAACTCATTGAGCTATGGCGATTTTTTGTTTTTAAAGTATTAACGATGAATATAAGAATTTTCGAATGCCTTCAACCAACAAGCCCTCATGGTGAAATGTGCTTCTACTTTTTTTGGTTCGTTAGTTCAATTCCCGGTGAGGTCGAAATTTTTTTGCATTTCAAAATTTTTAAATATATTTGCAGTCTTTTTGCAATGTAAAATTTTTAATATTTAAAAAATTTTGAAATGCAAACAATTTAGACTTCACTGAGAACCAAACCAAAAGCCAAAAAAAGGAATAAAAGTGCACTACTATTGCACCCATCCCCTCAAAAATTCTGTCGAATGACGTTACTTTTGCTATAGGTTATGGACTCATATTTGGCGATGCGATGTTACCTTGTTAGGTAAGAACTTCATGGGGTCTTTGCATGTGGACAGGTGAGAAGGGAGTATGAGTGATCAAGGACCTTCTTTTTTTGCATAAAAATTTTTCTAGGGCGGTTTTTTCTAGGAAAAAAGTCAAAATCACCATAGACAAAAATAATTAAAAACTAGAGACCTGGTTAAACTCTTGTTGTAACAGCGTCATTTTGTCATCTAATGGTGGTAGCGTCCAATTTGAGCGCATGTATTTCTCCACGCACCCCGCTCTAGGAGGCCCGTGGAGACGGATAAAGACTAACTCAAGGCTTTACTCGAGGACGACGCCCATCAAATGGTGCGGGAACTTGCAGAACAACTCGGCTGCGGCCACCTGGAAAAGCTTGGATATGTCCAAAAGTGGGGTGTTTGGTTACCCCATGATTTGATCCAAAACAACAACAAAAATCTTCGTGCCGCTATATGCGCCGGTTTACTCCAAAGGCACAGGGAAGCAAGGCGTCAACACCGACCATTTCTATTGTTAATTATCACGGGCGATGAAAAATGATGTTTATACGCAAATTTCCGACGTAGGAAAAGCTGAGTGAAGAAAGAAGGAGGCAAAGCGCAACCCGAAGTCAAGGATGAACTCCATCAACTACCAGAAATTCAATAAAATTTTATTTGAAATAAATTTAAAAAAATTTATTTTGTATAATATATTTGTATAAAATTTTAAAAATACTTTATTTATTGCAGAAATTCCAAAAAACCCGTAAAATATTGCACAAATTACAATTTTGACACCGAAATTCATATCTTCAATCCCTTTATGTATAATACAAATCATCAAAAGTCAAAGGACCGAGTAAATTTTGTCTCACTATCGAGGGGGGTTCATTCATAACCATATCTAAACTAACAGTTTCCACAACATCTTCCACCGGCTCTGGTGAAGCTTTTGAAGCATGTTCTCGATTGTATGAAATGTCTTGCTGATGGCCATTTTTATAGTTATGGTTACTTGAAGTGTAGGTATGAGAATGTGGTAAAAGAGGTTGAATAGAGGCGTCTGTGCATTCCACATGGATTTTGACTGGATACGAAGCAGATTGGGCCATTGGGAGATTTTCTTCTTCGATTTCAATGCGACATTCTAAATAGGTAATAATATAGGGTGCCCCAAAAAATGGCATTTTTGGACGATTTTTTCAAAATTCTTCAAGTTTTTTAATTTCCATCAAAATAACACTATAGGGAGTTTTCTATGCGAGGAATCAGTTGCGTGCATTGACGAGCCTTGATAACATTTTTCTGGCTCTGTATTAGTCTATTTTCTCTTCAATACACACATATCTTCACTGAGTCAGGATCAGAGAAGCGTTTTCAAGGTTCGGCAATGCACCAATCGATTTCTCGCATAGAAAACCCCTATAAGGCTATTTTGGTAAAATTAAAAACGTGAAACAAATTGAAAAAATCGCAAAAGTCCTTTTTGGGGCACCCTGTAATAGCCAAAAAATTCTATGAGGTCAAATTTATAGAGAACAATAAAAAATTTTGAAATATTTTTCTTTATATACTATTATCTCTACCTTTAAATGAATTTGAACATCTCCTCAATAATTTAACTGCTGGATTCGAATCTTTTACGCTAGTCACTGATGATTTTCTATCCTTCTTAGAATTTGTACTCGCTTTCCTTGTTTCATCATTCTCCTCTCCTTTCTTTTCATCATCGTTTATTTTATAAAAATTTGGATTCTGCATAGATCTTGACACAAATGACTTAAAACTCGATTTGACCGCAGGTGAGGTAATAACGGGTGACGGTACTCTTTGAATATTAGGAAGAAGTCTTGTGGATTGTGAAGTGTTTGATGACGACGTGGGAGGTGGAGTCTTTTTATCTTCTTTTTGACGAAATAAACGAGGCCGACGACGCATACAGCTGCAGATCACGCACATTCCGAACATCAGGAAGAAAACTAAAAGATGAAAAATTAATGTAAGTGGATTGGTATATGGCTTCATGTTAGATTAGAATCCTCTTAACTTATATTAGGAAAATTAGACAAAATTCAAGATCAAATTCCAATAATTTTTTATATCAAAATTTTTTTGGTAGTTGCTCAAAATGGGTATCTTTTCGAAAAATCAATTTTCCAAAAGAGAAATAGAAATTTATCCTTTCACAATGTGGAATGAAATCGTCAAGAAAAGGCTGACAATATGCTGCAAAAAACATGTCTGTACACCTGTATATGCTTGCTCATTTATGACTCAAGTGCTTTGGATCGGAGAAAAATAAGCTCATTAGCCATGTAAAGAAATTTTGTGATTCAAAAACTATCGGTTCCGTAGTCTAGCGGTTAGGACTCTGGACTTTGAATCCAGCAACGGGAGTTCGAATCTCCCCGGAACCTGAATATTTTTGCTGTTTAAATAAATTAATTCTTTTTTAACTTTATTACAAAGAATTGAATATTATATTTAAAAATTTTTTAAAGAAAAGTTTAAAAATGGAAATCCCTTTAAAGCGGAGACCCATTTGGGGATCATTCTCCGAAAAAAATTTTGCCAAAACAGCATATATAGGGGTAAAATCATGCGAAAAATCGATTGTATCATTCCCAAAACGTGAAAATGCTTTCTTGACACTGATTCAGGGAATGTGGTGGGTATATTGAAGCGATTTGGGCCCCAAAAATCGTTATTTTCGCAAAAACCAGATGAAGCAAGCGTTTTCACGCTTCTGAAGTGTGCGCACTTAATTCCCCGCCTAAAAAAACCTAGGAATCGACGGTTTTCTCATAAAAATTCGAAAATGTTTGATTTTAGCTTCAATATACATATTCTTTCCCTGAATCAGGGTCAAAAATCTTTTTTAAAGTTCGGCAATGCGCGCAATCGATTTCTTGCATAAACTGTAGAATGCTTAATCACAATAAAGTAAATTTTGCGATTTTTTCAAACTTTTTTTTACTAAATTAAACCGCTATAGGGTTCTAATTTAGTAAAAAAAAGTTTGAAAAAATCGCAAAATCTACTTTATTGTGATTAAGCATTCTACAGGTCTAGGCTTATCATTTAATTTTACTATTAACTCACCTATACAAGCACCATTCATAAAGAAAAATCCAATTAACATATCAATCTCACCAGGACCTTCATTAAAATCTCTGCTCTGCATATCTGTATGATCAATAGCTTGGTCCGGCCTCAAGTCTCTAAAGAACAAAATTTTATGAAAATCAAAAACTTCAATATTAACTTAAACTCCTCCATAGTTTGATTGGTGTGAAAAAATTTTAAACAAATGATCACCAGCAAAAAATGAACCCAATCAATCAAAAACACGGCATTTTGTTTGAGTTACTTTTGGGATAAAGAATGAGCATTAAATCAATAGCGATTTCAAACTTCCAATGAAAAGATGGAGCATATGCTTTTTTTATTCATCCGAAAACCACCAACCACTTGAGAATTTTTATTGCAAAAAATTACTAGAACAAAGTTTATTCATTCATATGATAATAATGAATTTTTATGAGATTTTGACAACCATCTAGTTGGAATTATGAATTGAAAAAGAAGATAAAGAAATTAGAGTATATATAAAGAAGGTTTTCCTAGAAGAGTGTAAAATTATCTAAAAGAGCGAAAGGATTTGCTATAATTATGTCAATTTATACTTTATTCAAGGGGAAATACGCAACAAAGCTTTTAATCACGAATAAGTTTAGTTAATATGATTTATAAAGTTAAAGAAAGAAAATATGACATTAAAGGAGTTTTTTATAAGTTGAAATTATGTGCTATGCGCATGGGGAGCCTAGGGTACCCTCCCCCACAAAGTACTAAAATTCTGAAAAGGTGTAGGCAAGGGTCCAAATCTTAAAAAATGTTGCCAATCGACTCAGCTCGCTGAGCACTTCAAAACTAGTAACATATCATGGGACTTTGTAATTTTTACTCATAGCCGGGTAAATAAAGCGCTCGGTGTAGGGCACGGGTTCCATCTCGCGCCAAAAAGTCATTCTTTTATTTTGTTGTCAAAAGTCATGAAAATTTTTGCATAACCACATTTTTATGCGGGGAATACGATGGCGCTATTGATTTTCCATGAAAATTTTTTGCTTTTTATGCGATTTTTCTGAAATTTTCATGGTAAAATAATAGCGCCATAACACTCCCCGCAATAAAATAAAAAATGACTTTTTGGCGAGATCGAACCCGCACCCTATGAGTTAGTGCCGAGCGCTTTACCTTTGTGGGTTTTACTCATGTCACTCAGCCATGAGTAAACCCCACAGAATCCCATGATATGGTACTAGTTTTGAAGCGCTCGGTAAGCTGAGTCGATTGGCGACATTTTTAAAATTTTGACCCTTACACCTTTTAGGAAATTTGGTGCGTTGTGCCCCAAACCTGAAAATTTTTTAATTTTCAGGGAAGAAAAATTAAAATTTTAAAGAAAAAATCCAAAATTTCCCCTAAACCCCCAAATCTGGACCAAAATTACGGCACTGGCTATGCAGTGTTATAATCATGGAAGTGGAATGTGTGGATAAGTTCTCTACAATCTACAGAGTGTACCAAAAACTGGATTTGCAACAAAAAACATTGCTTCGTTTCAAAATTTTGAACTTGTTTTTTAATTTTCACCAAAATAACTCTATATGAGATTTTCTTGTGCGAAAATCCATTGAGCACATTCCGGATTTTGAAAATACGTACTCATTAGCCTATTTTTAATCAATGCACACTTCTTTCTTGAATCAGAGTCAGTGAAGAGTTTTCAAGGTTCGTCAATGGGCGCAATCAATTTTTCACATAGAAAACCCTCATATAGAGTTATCTTGGAAAAATATATAAAATTTTAAAATTTTGAAAAAATTGCAAAAAATTATTTTATTTTTTGGACACCCTGTAGTTAAATTAGGAAATCAAGATCCTATACCTCGAACAAAATCGATAACTTTTATAAACAGTCTAAAAAGTTTCTGCAAACCAACTAATAGATCTCAAATTTCCCAAAAAAAGAAATCCTGCCCATGCTGAGCCACTCAAATTTTTGAAAAGCGTGAGAAAGTAACTAATTAGTCGTTCAACGGAAGTTTTGCTAATAAACACTAATTTCGTGCCACTTTTGACATCAGTTTTCTCTTGAATAAAAACTTTATACTAGGACACTTATAGGTTTTAGAAAATGCTCTTGAATTTTGCAACAAAAGTTTAGAAAAATTGAAGTAACGAGAGAATTTACAAGAAAAGATGAAAACATCAAATTTGAAGAAAAGCAGTGAGCAACTATGTGTTTGCTTAAACTTTTATGAACCCGAAAAATTACGATTAATAAAATCGTTTTATTAAACTTTTATGAGCCGCGGTGTTCGAAAATCGAGAAAAAGTTCCGCAGATCACAAGCCGTCAGGTGGATAGGATCGTAGACTTTGCTGCTTGAACGAGTCTGGAGGTCGAAATTTTAATTTTAGCAATTCACAAAAAATTGTTAAAGTAAATCCCCTTAAAATTTCATGAAAAAATTTTGTCTATCAATAGTTTTTGGAGGAAAAATTTTCTGTGCTGTATATCGTTGGTTCAATCCCCGTCAGGGCCAAATCGTTTTACATCATTTAATATGTGGTATACGGCGGGGCAAATTCGAAAACAATTGACGAATTAAAAGTTTTGATTATATTAACCTGATTTGCAATTTAATCTAATTATTGAAACGAAAATTCAAAACTTTAAGAAATTTTCAAAAAATCTCAAAGAAAATGGTCAAACTTGCAAAGCTAATAACTTTTTAACGAGTCATGCTTTTTACGTAATTTTTCTTGTAAAATGCTCTTCGAATTGTATACTAAAACTTAGTGCATCGCTTTTTTGACAAAACCTAAATTGTTACGTTCTTTGTTCATTACGAAAATTAACTAATTTTCATGACGACTTGTGATCTGCGGAACTTTTTCCCGATTTTCGAACGCCGTGGAGCTAACAATTTTTTAATAAAGAATATAAACTTACACCCTTGTTCGAACTCCAGAAAAACTCATAGGATCAAAAAGTAGACTATCATCAGTAATATTTTTAGATAATGATTTGAGTCTTTGCCATTCAACAACTTCCATTAGGGCAGTTTTATAATCAATAGCCCTTTCCGCTGATGTCATATTAAGGAACCTGTCCATGGTCCTAAATTTTTTTTAAATTAATCATATTCATATGGTAAGTTTAAAAAGATTGGAGCAACATGGTTTTGTGGCCATTTTCATTGCGGGTTGAGCCATCCTGTACAATCAGGGCTATTAAAAAACTTGCAGTCTACAATAGCAAAAATGTTTGTCATCAAAAAATTAAAAAAATAATTTGTCAAATTTTCTTTATCTCTCAACGTCTAAATTCAAGAGAAATTTCAAAAAATATAAACTATAGCTTTCTCAAAAACTCAATCAAGCTGGAAAATGTGCAAGAGTTAATATCGTCAACTTTAAAAAAAAATTCACATAAATTGGCGATAGCCCAAGGGAAAATAAATTTTATCGCCTAACTCCAACAAATTTTTATCAAAT
>JAQGBS010004055.1:0-10728 GCA_034698545.1 Acrobeloides obliquus
ACTACAACGATTCAGAACATGCCGTAAAAACAAAAAATGCTCCATTTTTCATGATCCTTCCGAATATATCATTTTTTCATATGATTGTAACTTACTGGACTGATCCTTTAAAGGGTGGGGGTGCCGTTCGAGGCCCTATCTCCAAAAATTATTTTTTTCTCCAAATTGGCTGATTTTTGGTACTCAGAGGGTTTTCGGGCACGAGAAATCGATTGGCGCAAGTTCCAGTTCCGAAAAAATTTTTCATGACCCCCTAAATTTTTGAAAGGGTGATCTTGTTCGGGTCAAAATGTTCTAGGACGATCTGATCTTCCTAACCGGGTCAAAATGTCCTGTAGCATATATAAATGATTGAATCAATAATTTTTATTTTCATTCACAAATTTAGATTCGTTGGCTGTCATTCTATGGTTCTGAAAAAACCGTATGAAAATTCGCTAAAACAATGACCTCAAAAGGTATCAAATAAATTTACGGTTGTCGGCAAAAACGGGTGAATAGTGTGGATGAGATAGAGATTTTTGACTTGAGATCGAGATTCAAGAATGAAATCAAGATGAAGATTTTCGAGAAATAAAAATTTTTAAAAATTCACCTTGACTCCCTTATTTTTTGTTCTAAATTTTTCAAAATTTCGAGCAAAAACAAAGAGTGAACAAGGTAATTTTTTTGATTTTTAAAAAAAATTTAACAAAATTGCAAACGATCAGATTTCAAATGATTACGAAGTGACACTCCGGCAAAAAAATTTTTTCGCACCGGAGTGTGAAAAAAATTTTTTCTATGCGAAAAATCGATTGCACGCATTCCCGAAACGTGAAAATGCTTCTTGACCATGATTTAGATATTGGAGGGTTTATTGAAGCGAAATAGGGAAATTTCGATTTTATTTCGTTTCAAATTAAAAAAAAAACATTTTTCCGTGGGTATTTTGTGCGAAAAATCAATTGAGCGCATTCCCGAACAGAGAAAAAAACATGACTTATCCTAATTCAATAAATGGGTCGGTGCATCGAAACGTTAATCAATGTAAACTTTATTTCGATAAATTGAATCGAACTAGGTCCCAGCGTCGTAATTATGGGAAAGGAAATTTTCCCCAAACAGGCTGAAGGATGGGAAAAAACGTAGGGTCACACCTTATGTTGTTCCCAAATTTTAATTCTAGTTTTAGACTTAGATGTCGTCCAATGGTTAGTGGAACATGGAAAAGCTAATGTTGATGCTACAGACAATAAAGGCCGGAAAATGGCAAAGGCAGTTAAAAAGAATAAATTGAATGCCGTCAAATGGTTGGTACAACATGGAAAGGCTAACCTTGAGGCTACAGACAATGATGGCCGGACGGTGCTGCACTGGGCAGCTGAAAAGAATAACTGGGATGTCATCCGATGGTTGGTAGAACATGGAAAAGTTAATGTTGATGCTACAGATAAGTATGGCAAGACGGTGATGCACTGGGCAGCTGAAAAGAATAACTGGGATGTCGTCAAATTGTTGGCAAAACATGGAAAAGCTAATGATGATTCTATAGCCAATTATGGCCGGACGGTGCTGCACTGGGCAGCAGAAAAGGATAACTGGGATGTCATCCAATGTTTGGTAGAACGTAGAAAAGCTAACGTTGATGCTACAGATAAGTATGGCAAGACGGTGCTGCATTGGGCAGCTGAAAAGAATAACTGGGATATCGTCAAATGGTTGGTAGAACATGGAAAAGCTAATCTTGCAGCTGCCGACAAGTATGGCAAGACGGTGCTACTCTGGGCAGCTGAAAAGAATAACTGGGATGTAGTCCAATGGTTGGTAGAACATGGAAAAGCTAATGTTGATTCTATAGGCATTTATGGCCGGACGTTATTTGATTGGGCAGCTGAAAAGGACCACTGGGATGTCATCAAATGTTTGATAGAACATGGAAAAGCTAATGTTGAGACTATCGACAAGTATGGCAGGACGGTGCTACTCTGGGCAGCTGAAATGAATAACTGGGATGTCGTCAAATGGTTAGTAGAACGTGGAAAAGTTAACCTTGAGGCTACAGATAACGATGGCCAGACGGTGCTGCACTTGGCAGCTCAAGTGAATAAATGGGATATCGTCCAATGGTTGGTAGAACATGGAAAAGTTAATGTTGAGGCTACCAACAAGTATGGCAGGACGGTGCTACTCTGGGCAGCTGAAATGAATAAGTGGGATGTAGTTAAATGGTTGGTAGAACATGGAAAAGTTAACCTTGAGGCTACAGATAACGATGGCCAGACGGTGCTGCATTGGGCAGCTCAAGTGAATAGATGGGATATTGTCCAATGGTTGGTAGAACATGGAAAAGCTAATGTTGAGGCTACCGATAAGTATGGCAGGACAGTACTACTCTGGGCAGCGGAAGAGAATAACTGGGATATCGTCAAATGGTTGGTAGAACATGGAAAAGCTAATATTGAGGCTACAGACAATTATGGCCGGACGGTGCTACTCAGGGCAGCGGAAGAGAATGACTGGGATGTAGTCCAATGGTTGGTAGAACATGGAAAAGCTAATGTTGATTCTATAGGCAATTATGGACGAACGGTGCTGCACTGGGCAGCTGAAAAGAATAACTGGGATGTCGTCAAATGGTTGGTAGATAATGGAAAAGCTAATGTTGAGGCTACAGACAATGATGGTCAGACGGTGCTGCACTGGGCAGCTAAAAAGAATAAATGGGACGTCGTTCAATGGTTGGTGGGAAATAGAAAAGTTAATGTTGAAGCTACAGACAAGTATGGCAGGACGGTGTTGTACTGGGCAGATCTAGAGAATAAATGGGATGAAGTCCAATGGTTGGTAGAACATGGAAAAGCTAATGTTGATTCTATAGACAATTATGGCCAGACGGTGCTGCACTGGGCAGCTCAAAAGAATGAATGGGATGTCGTCATATGGTTGGTGGAACATGGAGCTAATGTTGATGCTACAGACAATTATGGTCGGGCGGTGCTTCACTTGGCAGCTCAGCGTAACTTAGATATGGTCCAATGGTTGGTGGAAAATGGAAAAGCTAATGTTGAGGCTACAGACAATTATGGCCGGACGGTGCTGCACTGGGCAGCTCAAGTGAATAAATGGAATGTCGTCCAATGGTTGGTAGAACATGGAAAAGCTAATGTTGAGGCTACAGACAATGATGGTCGGACGGTACTACTCTGGGCAGCTCAAAAGAATATATGGGATGTCGTCCAATGGTTGGCAGAACATGGAAAAGCTAATTTTGAGGCTACAGTCAATGATGACCAGACGGTACTGCACTTGGCAGCTCAGGGTAAAGATCTCGTCTAATGGTTGGTAGAACATGAAAAAGTTAATGTTGAGGCTACAAACAATAATAATCAGACAGTGCTGCACTGGGCAGCTAAAAAGAATAAATGGGACGTTGTCCAATGGTTGGTGGAACATGGAAAAATTAATATTGATGCTACAGACAATTATAGCAGGACGGTGCTGTACTGGGCAGATCTAGAGAATAAAAGGGATGTTGTCCAATGGTTGGTGGAACATGGAAAAGTTAATGTTGAGGCTACAGGCAATTATAGCCAGAATGTGCTGTACTGGGCAGATCTAGAGAATAAATGGGATGTCGTTCAATGGTTGGTGGAACATGGAAAAGCTAATGTTCAGGCTACAGACAATTATGGTCGGACGGTGCTACACTTGGCAGCTCAGGGTAACTTAGATGTTGTCCAATGGTTGGTAGAATATGGAAAAGTTAATGTTGAGGCTAGAGACAACTCTGGCAGGACGGTGCTGCACTTGGCAGCTCAGGATAACTTAGATGTCGTCCAATGGTTGGTAGAAGGTAGAAAAGCTAACGTTGATGCTACAGACAATGATGGCCGGACGGTGCTACACTGGGCAGCTCAAAAGAATAACTGGGATGTTGTCAAATGGTTGGTGGAACATGGAAAAGTTAATGTTGATGCTACAGACAAGTATGGCAGGACGGTGCTGTACTGGGCAGATCTAGAGAATAAATGGAATATAGTCCAATGGTTGGTAGAATATGGAACAGCTAATGTTGATTCTATAGGCAATGATGGCAAGACGGTGCTGCATTGGGCAGCTGAAAAGAATAACTGGGATTTTGTCAAATGGTTGATAGAACATGGAAAAGCTAATATTGAGGCTACAAACAATTATGGCCAGACGGTGCTGCACTTGGCAGCTCAGAATAACTTAGATGTCGTCAAATGGTTGGTAAAACATGGTAAAGCTAATGTTGAGGCTAAAGCTAATGTTAAGGCTAATGTTAATGATAAAGCTAAAGTTAACGATGGCCAGACGGTGCTGCACTGTGCGGCAGCTTATGGTAACTTAGATGTCGTCCAATGGTTCGTAGAAGATGGAAAAGTTAATGTTGAGGCTACAGACAATGATGGCAGGACGGTGCTGCACTGGGCGGCAGCTCGGGGTAACTTAGATGTCGTCCAATGGTTGGTGGAACATGGCGCTGATGTTAATTCTACAGACGTTGATGGCAAGACTCCACTTAATTTAGCCGAAGAACAAAAGCACATAAAAACGACTGAATATCTTAAAAAAAAGATTGTAGAATCCGTAAGGCAAGTTAGTACTGAATCATCTTCTATGTCAGATGTTATTACTGTGAATGGACCAGAGGATGTTGTTATTTTATCGTACACGGAAATTAACCCCTTAGTGCCGGCTATATGAATACGTACTTTCTGACGAAAAAACTTGTATATTTAGAATAAGAAAACTTTGCTGATTCAGACGATGTGGTTATAGGTTTTATTTGAATTTGTCCCATATATGGGACAGTCGGCATATAGATTGTCATATATTGGATAGTCGGCATATCGAGTATTATACGGGATGGTCGGAATACAACTCAAAATATTATAATAATGCAATTTTCATCGTTTTTGACCAAATTTATCAATTTATATTCAATATTTGGCAGTTCAGTGCAGTAAAAACCGGGTTTAAAATACAAATAGTACACTATGCTCCTGTGTGCCGACTGTCCCATATATGGGACAAGGTTTTGAAAGCTATATATATCTTCTTCAATATAAACCGAATTTCCATAATTTTTTTATATTTGAAAATTCTTTGTTGGTGCTGAAAAAGTACAAAAAAATTTCTATTAAGTTTTGTGAGGCGTATGCTGGCTGTGCCATATATGGCACGTATGACCAAAGTGTGCAAAAAATGGGGACACCCCCAAATTCGGCTGAAAAATGTTCCTTTCGCTGCTAATCACTCATTACAACAAGAATTATTAAAAAATTCGAAACTTTTTTTTGTTGAAATTTTCGATTTTTCAACCCTTTGGTCCCCCAAAGACCCTTGGGGGACCAAGGGATTGAAAAATCGAAAATGTCAAAGTTTCGAGTTTTTGAACGAAATTTTTTTATCGTATTTCCCATGTCCAAAAACGGTGGAAAAGTGCAACGAATACATGACCTATTCTCAAAAAGACCGATTAGATTTTATGCCCTGTTGTGCCCATTTTTATGCCCTGTGGTGCTCCTATTTATATGTTTTTATGATAGTTGTTTAAATGGAATTTTGATTGAATAAAGTAGTGAATTTTTCTAAGCAACACATGCCAAAATTTCTCGTCTCGATAAACTAACTAGGACTGATAAAGTTACAAAAATGACACATATTCACCTGCTGTAAATATGTGAATTTTGAACATTAACATATGTTCATTGCCATCGGTGCTAACGCTTGTCATGTTTTCGCTGTAATGAATTTTCAAATTATGCGAATTTCGTTTCAATAAACCGACCCGCAGTAAAGATATGCCTTGAGGTTGGGTCGAAAACAAGACTTCAAATTCGTGCTCAGCGTACCCAAAAACGGTAGAATATGTATGTTTTGAGGGAATTTGAAAAACTTTATACACTGTTAATTTATTTATAAATAATGCAAAATCTTTTTGTTTATGGAAGGAATTGAACTAGCATCTTTTAGAAATTTAAACGAAAATAGTCCAACGTAATGGACCGATACACGCTCACGAGAGATCAATCGCTAAATTTTTCTTATAAAGGTTTTCTTTTTTGTGCAAAAACTTTTGTCGTTGTGATCCGAAACCGACAACTTTTGTGGTGCAATGGCCGCAATACACCACAGAGGCTTATTATTTAATGTCGACAAAATTCGTCCATGTTCAGGGTTTTCTTTTTAAAATTTCTTTGCCAGGGGCAAAATCTTTTGGATCTTGCTGGGAATCGAACTTTAGCGCAATTTCTACGAGCCGACAGTCTTCGCCACTCGACCATGAGGGCTTCTTAATATACATTATTAAGTTCTTACGTAAAACATGATATGGGTCTAAAAAATTTATTTTGAAGGGTACCCTCATAATTTTGGTGTCATTTTTCTTCTCTCACCGAGCCCTATCTATTGGTATAGGCCATGATGGAATTTATGTTTTTGCCCAAAAATTTGGAAAATTTTCGAAAAAAACATAAGGGGGGACCAAAGCAGAAAAATTTTTTTCCAAGTTGGGCCCAAAATTTTTTTCTGAGTACGCTACTGGTCCCAAGGATCCCCGGGGGCTCATTGGATCCAGGACTTAATTGGGGTCCGGGGTCCCAAAAAGTGGGTCCCTTTCGAAAATTTGTGTTTTTGTCCGATCTCTAATTTCTTCATTTCATGGATATATACTTCTTTAGGTAACGTTATAATTTTTATAGTAGGCAATCATATCCTAAAACATTAAACGCGCTATGTGTATCTGTCTGTCTGTGCTATCTCCGTCACGTTAAGTTCAATTCTGTCACGGCCTATACCAATCGATAGAGCTCGGTGAGACAAGAAAAATGACACCAAACTCTTGGGGGTACCCTTCAAGAATAATTTTTAGCCCCATATCATTTTTTAACTGAAGGCTTATCATCGCAATTTAATGTACAACAATAATGCGCTGTCATGGCCGAGTGACAAAAACGCTCGGCTCTTAAAATGCTCAACAAGTTCGATTCTCATCTCCGCTCAAAACATTTTGTCCTTCAAAACTCGATCAAATGAATAAAGAAATTCGCCGCCTGTGCCAACGACTTTACTGCCTCGTATCTCCCAACTATTGGAGAAACTTGACTGGAAGCCCATCAGCCAGCCAGTGATGGAGAAGCGTGCTCTGGCCATGCATCAATGCACTCGAGGACAGCGAAACTTTCCTGATAACGCGATAGCATTCTGTAGACAAGAAGACGAACTGGTCGTGAATGGAAGCTCGCCATACCAGTCACCTCGTTAGAAGCCGTCCGTAGCAGCTCCTTGAACACTGCCCGTGAAACATGGAACTAATTGCCAGAGGACAACATCAACAAGAAATAGCATCATTTTTTGCCGGGAGAAATTTTTTATGATTTCGAAATTTGCCTGATACAAATTAAAACATTTATTAGCAATAGAACACCTGTTTGTTACGACGGTATTTTCTGGTGTTTTGGGATGCGAGAAATACGTTGGTAAAGGAATGTTTTAAACAAATTTTTCTTCTATTTTTAATCACATTGTCGAAATTGGGCACTTTTGTCAAATAGGTATTGTTCTTTTTATGGCCATAACTCCTCATGGTAACTGAGTTGAGAGCTCATTGAAGCGAAAAATTGAATATGTGACCAAAGTAAAAGTTGTAGAGGAGATCAAGAGCAATCAAATGAGTTATCGCTGAGCTCTCAACTCAGTTATCATGAGGAGTTATGGCCATAAAAAGAACAATACCTATTTGACAAAAGTACCCAATTTCGACAATGTGATTAAAAATAAAAGAAAAATTTTTTCAAAAAATTCTTTCATCAACTTATTTCTCGCATCCCAAAACACCAGAAAATACCGTCGTAACAAACAGGTGTTCTATTGTTAATCAACTTGAAAAGATTTCGAATTAATGTTTAAAAAGATTAATTTGTCGCTCAAGTTGTGTGAGAAGGAATGAATGCAACGTTGTTTGCAACACTATGTTTTAAATTCTTTAATATCCGATGTAACAATTGAATAAAAATTTTTCTATGCGACGGAATAAAGTATCTAAAAATTCGAACGTGTATTTACACACATAAAGTTTACCCAATAATAAACAAATCTACAGGACCATGCCAACTAGAAATAGTCCAGCATATCTGCACAAATATAGCCGAATTCGGCATTTTTATGCAATAAATGAACGTAACAAAACAAGCTGGTAAAATGGCAAGTACCGTTACAATCCATCCTTGAATGAGACAAGCTTTATATAATTTTATTTGGAGCTCATAAGTTTGCGGGCTTCGTCCTTTTTTAGTATATTTCAAGAAAATTATAGGAAAGATTGTACAACATATAGAGCAGGCAATGTAAATTATTGATAAAGAAAAAAGAACGACAATAAAAATGGTAATATTAGTATTTTTTCCTCCAAGTGCTATAAAGAGGCTGTCCATATGGTTACCTTTTTGTTACATTTTTTCAAAAAAGTAATAAAAAAATAGAGGTTGAGTCGGATTTCGAATTACGACCACTCATTCGAAGACTGGTAATCTTAGGAACAGTTAGTAAGAAAAATATCGAAAAATCTTTTGATTTGACAGAGATATAGCTGTTGCAACATCAATACCTATTATGCAAATTTTTCGAAAATTAGTCACTTTTCAAAAAATCACCAAAAATCGAAATTTGATCGGATTTATACGAACGGCCACTCATTCAAAAGCTGGGAATCTAATGAAAAGTGTGCAAAAAAATCATCAAAAAATCGCATCATCGTCACCGAGATATAGTTTTTCGAACTTGTTTATTCAAAATTACATATGTTTGAACAACCATATCTCGGTGAGGATGTAAGATTTTTTGATGATTTTTTTGCACAATTTTCATTAGATTCTCAGCTTTCGAATGAGTGGTCGCTCGTATAAAGCCGATCACATTTCAATTTTTGGCGGCTTTTTAAAATTGACTAATTTTCGAAAAATGTGCATAATAAGGTGTTGATGTTGCAACAGCCATATCTCTGTCAAATCAAAAGATTTTTCTAAATTTTTTTTACAATATTTTCCTCAGATTACCAGCTTTTGAATGAGTGGTCGTAAGTCGAAATCCGATTCAACCTCAATTGTTTATGACTTTTAAAAAAAATGTAACCGGTTTCTTTCTTTAGACATACCAATAACTTTTCTAGTTACAAAAATTTCTTCCAAAAATGGCGCATTTTTTGATATAAACTCATAATTTTCTTCTTGGCTCAATGATATTGATCTACTTGTTTCAAAAAAGATATAGGTCGATCCGAGAGCCACAACTTGCACTATTCCAATTAAACTAATAAGAAATACTGGTTTATCAACAACACTAAACAATTTATATTGTGTTAAATTCAATAAATGGGTGACCCTATACGCAATGGAAATCGATAAACCAGCAGCGGTGTTCACTATAACATAAATGATAATTTCGAAAAATGTATACCTATAAAAAACTATTTTTTTATGCTTACAGGAGTCTACTTTTTGGAAGTTAATGCCATGTGAAAATTAACACCAAAATTACTGAATTTGAACAATGTTTTGTGTTATTGAAACGAAAACATGAAATCAGGGTTTTCGTTTTAATAACCCAAAACATTGCTCAAATTCAATCATTTTGGTGTCATTTTATTTTGCGTATGTGTGTTTGATCCAATCTAGTAGTCCAACATACCAGCTATTAATATCTAACCAATATTCAAAGAAGCTATTTACCAAAACTATTGGATAAACTCCAAGTAGCGAAGGAGAGACAAAAGCAAAACAAAAAACTAGCAAAGAATTCCATACAATCTCATTGACGAGGTACCACCGATAAATCTTCATATTTTGATTTTTGATAACTGCATAGAGAATAAAGGGTACCACGAAAACTTGGAACAAGCAAGCAAGATCCATTAGAATTTTGGTGATTGATATAACTGTTGGGTTGTAGAAGTCGGATAAAGTTAAATTTGCCATATTTTTAAGATTATCAAATATGAAACTACATCTATAGAAACTTATTGAAGACCTACTTTATTCGAAAAGTTGACAAATTAAATATTTCCGCTTCAAGTTTTCTAATTTAAGACATGTGTTTTGTAGATTCTAGTGAATAAAAGCTGCGTGAATTTTTCGAAATAAAAATGTAAGCTTTTCTTGGAATGTAATATGTAATAAATAAACAATTATGTCTACTAGCTCAAAAGTGCGCCCATCGGCATTTTTTAGCGAGGCGCGCCTCGCTTTTGACTAGGGGTTGTATAATTCATCAGCTTTCCAAAAACACCACAACCATTTGATATGGATTTAACTGACCAGAGATATGACCATTTGAAGTTGAGCACTGATTTCAATAAGCCGACCTGAAGTAAAGGGATAACTTGAGGTCGGATCGAAAACAAGACTTCAAATTCTTGCTCAGCGTACCCAAAACGGTAGAATATGTATGTTTTGAGGAAATTTGAAAAATGTTTTACACTGTGCCCTCCATTGTATAGAACAAATTGCGGAATGTCAAGATATTTTATCGAATATCCATGCTCTACTTTTTGGAAATGCCCCCGTGAATCGATTTTTCTCAAATATTTTTGGGTTATTGAAAGGAAAACACGAATCAGGGTTTTGTTTCAATAACCTAAAACAATTTTCAAATTGGATAATTTTGATGTCACTTTATTCGTCTTATAGAGTTATATACAAATGACGAATGTTTTTTAGTATAAAA
>JAQGBS010004056.1:0-10728 GCA_034698545.1 Acrobeloides obliquus
TTTCGAGGGTTTTCCAGTAACCATGTTTGAAAATGAAGTTGTTGAAGTTGCTCGGAAGACTTCCTGGATGATGAAAAAAGATCTACTTTTAATGTAAGAGAGATTGAGCTAGGATTGAGCTGTATAAGAGAGATTGAACTAAGTTTAAATTTTTTTCAGGTGATATGAAATTGAGTAAAAGTTTTCGGACCCGACGGGACTTGAACCCGGACCAGGTTACCGTCCAAGTGCACTACCATTATACTACCGAGACCTACAACTGATGCCCGTTAATTGGTAAATACTTGACGGTGTATTTTTCCGCTACTCACACTGCGATTATCACATGTGCTATCCAATGTGAGTAGTGGAAAATACATCGTCAAGTATTTACTAATTAACGGGCATCAGTTGTAGGTCTCGGTAGCACAATGGTAGTGCACTTGGACGGTAGTCAGGAGCCTGGTCCAGGTTCGACTCCCAGTCAGGTCCGAAAACTTTTGCCCAATTTCCTATTACCTGTATATCCACGTTCTCTATGTGTGAAGTTGATGATTTTTGAAATTTTGTGTATTAAAACGAAAATATTACCTGATAGTTTTTTCCCTGAACCAATAAATTCTGTATATTGAAAAGAAAATAATTCAAAATCCTTGAACATTTAGAAAAAAAAATATAGCATTTTTTATAACTCAACGAGACGAATAAAATGGCATCAAAATTATCCAATTTGAAAATTGTTTTGTGTTATTGAAACGAAAACTCTGAATCATAATTTTCGTTTCAATATCTCAAAAAAATTTTCAAATTGGATAATTTTTGTGTCATTTTATTCGTTTTGTCGATTTATAAAAAATGCTATATTTATTTTTTTCTAAATGTTCAATGATTTTAAAAAGCTATCAGGTAAATGTTTTCGTTGTAATACACAAAATTTCAAAAATCGCCAACTTCACGCGCAATTATCTCAATAACTACAACGATTCAGAGGGTGACGTAAAAACAAAAAATGCTCCATTTTTCATGAACTTTCTGAATGACAACTTTTCCCTACCGGACTGGTCCATTTAATTCCGACCATCGTTTTTTCCGATTTCGACCATCATGTTTTCCCAATAGATTCTTCTAGATGGCTGGATTTTGCATATACCATTTTTGTTGATTCAGCTGTCATAACTTCCTTCGTTTGTTCTATTAATTGTTGATTTGAGAAAATAATATTTTTTGTACAATCGATGTTGTCCGAGAATTTTGTTCGAAAAGAACCTTTTTAAGACTAAAAAAAAATATGAAGACTGACAAGTTGAGTCTCGCCTAAATGTCAATGAGTTTTCGAAACATCATCCAAAGAAATCGGACAACAATAGCAATCATTTGCACTTTTGTCATCGGATCGATTCCTTATAGCCGATAAAAATTGAAAGTCAAATATATTGGCTTATTAATAAGATTTTCTCCGTATTACTCATTTTGTTGGTATTACTCATTTTGTAAACGATCATTTCCTGGAAGTTAATTTTTAAAGTTGCTATATATATTTGATTCCAATATTTTTCCTTGTTAGTCATGCAACATAGTTGTAAAAATTAAATTTTTTTTGCTTTTGAATTTTTTAAATGTTAAACTTCTACTTCTACTACTACTATAGTCGAAATTTTTTTTGGCTATCACAGAACTTTTTATTGAATCAGACACGTGTACATTGAAACGAAAAGAAACATGGATCCTTATATAACTTTTTTATGCATCCCTGCGTGGTCGTATGGTGGGAAAATAAGGAGTAGTACTAACTAATCCTGATTTTCCCGTGATACAACCACGCAGGAATGCATCAGAAAAGCTATATAAGGATCCACGTTACTTTTCGTTTCAATGTACACGTTGCCTGATTCAATAAAAAGTTCCGTGGTAGATAAAAAAATTTCGACTATACTACTTCTTCTTCTATTTTTTGTCTTCTTCTCTTCTTCTTCTACTTCTACTAATACTTCTTCTTCTACTTTGTCTTCTTCTTCGTCTTTTTCTTCCACTTCTTCTTCTACTACTTCTTCTACTTTGTCTTCTTCTTCTACTTCGTCTTCTTCTTCCACTTCTTCTTCTATCTTCTTCTTCTTCTACTTTTACTACTACTACTTCTTCTTCTACTACTATGTCTTCTTCTCCTCTTCTTCTACTTCTACTACTAATTCTTCTTCTACTTTGTCTTCCTCTTCTACTACTACTTCGTCTTCTTCCACTTCTTTTAACTCTTCTTCTTTTACTTTTTCTTATTCTACTACTACTTCTTCTTATCTTCTTCTTCTACTACTACTTCTTATTCTTCTTCTACTTTGTCTTCTTCTTCCACTTCTTCTTCTACTACTTCTTCTATCTTCATCTTCTTCTACTTTTACTACTTCTTCTTCCACCCAGTGAAATAAGAATATAGACATGCCCAAAAAGTACACTTTTGTGATTTGTTGGGACCCGGAATTTTTTATTTCTAAAAATAACGCCTTTAGTTGTAATTTTATGCGGGAAAACGATTGCGCGAATTCCCGAACAATAAAAAATCTCGCATAAAATTACTCTTAGAAAAGTGATTTCCAAATACAAAATGCGGAAATGACCATTTTCACTTCAAAAACACAATTTTTTCTTGAATCAGGGTCAGGGAAGCATTTTCAGAGTTCGGGAATAAACGAAATATATTTCCCATATAAAATTACCCCTAAATGGTTCAATTTTAGAAGAAAAAATTTCGGATGCCAACAAACACAAAAGTGCACTTTTTTGGGTCACCCAAAAAAGTTGCAATGGGGGCAAACCTTCCGTAAATCTAGAGTTCTAGCCGAATGGCTAGAACTCTAGATTTACAGTTTTAACGGTAGAGGGTTCGATCACTAACAGGGATGTTCCGTAATCAAATTTTGTTTTCCTAAGGCTGCGTTAAAGTATGTCAAAAAAGTTGTCACAAAGTTGTCAAAAAAATGTAACTTTGCCTGAATTTCAATAAAATCGTGTTTATTGAAATGATTGATCATGAAGCATAAAATTTTTTTTTCCTTCTCGACTAATAAAATTTTATGCTTCGTGTACAAACAGGGGGTACAAAGTTGGTTGAATACGAATTGATCGCTGGCCAAATACGAATGAACGAATTGATCGCTCGATACGACAAATTGATGGGGGGGGGGGTGCAGCACCCCTTTGTGCATGTATATTCATGACCAATCGTTTCAATAAACACGATTTTATTGAAATTCAGGCAGAGTTACATTTTTTGACAACTTTTTGACATGTTTGAACGCAGCCTAAAGGTTTGCTTCCATTGCAACTTTTTTGCAAATTTCGGACGCCGCGGGAGTACATGTAGCACCCAGTGGTGGAAGTACATATCCACCCAGTTTGTTGAAAAATCAAAGTGTTTTGTTAAAAAACTTATATTGAAAAAACCAGTGCCGAAATTTTTTTTGAAAATTTCTTTTTATGCTAAAATTGTTTAGAAAATTACGATTTTTGTTGAAAAATGGAAATTGTTAGACAATGTTGATGAAAAAATGCATAATTTTAGACATTTTGTGAAAACACCTAATGGGGGACCATTAGGATCTTTGATTTTTTTTGAAAAAGTTTTGAAAAAATCATAAGAAAGCTCCCCCCTCGAACTTAGACGTTCCGGGCCCAACGTTGCTTAACTTGCAAGATCTGACGGTCCGGCGACGTACCGAGAGAACTATGCTTCCGTTTCATATAAAAATCTACAAAGTTCACGCCGCCCCTCGGAACTGCGTACTACTTGGTTTTTATGTCGGTCGTAGGTCGTCAAGGTGGGGGGAGGGGGTGGTCCCCCCTCAAATTTAGTCCAGGGGGGGGGATTCCCCTTCTTGCCGACCTTTTTTTACCACCTTTTATGTTCGGCGGGGTCTGGTGGTCCCCCTAAATTTTGGGTCCATGAGTGCGTCGGTCAGGGGGGAGGAGATTCCCTCCTTGCCGACCTATGATGTCGGTGTTTTATATCGCATCCTCCAACGATTTTAGGTGGTGAATTTTTTACGGAATTTTTTTCGAAAAATTATCAATTGCTTTGTTATTTCCTATTATAAAATTCGTGATTTTGTGTTATATTTGTTGAAAAATTGTCTCCATACTTATAAAAGTTTTTAGGGCACGGTTCTTGAAATAGAATGAAAGAGCCGTGTTTTCGATGTAAACGACCGACTTATTTTAACGACAAAGTTGGACCACTAAAAGACGGCGTTTTATTTCATAAAGGCTGCTTTAAGTGTTGGATTTGTGGCACAAGGCTTTCATTGAAAACTTATCACAATAATCGAAATGATACTCAGGATTTAGAGGTATTTTCGATTTTGTGCCACCCTATATAGGCCATCACATTATAAGTATCGCTATATGCGGAAGGAAACGAGTTGAGGGAATAAGTCGGAATTAGTATCGATAAGGTAAATAGCCTTTTCTTGATACGGGGAAAGATTTTCAGGTCTCGAAAATGTGAAATTCGAATTCCCCGCATAAAATTACCCCTAGAGAGGTCAACTCCAGATGATGAAAAAGTTTTTTTTTGAAAAATTTCGATACCTAATTGATACTTCCAAACGATCAAACATGGTCAAAAACCTTGGGCTGCCCTTTCCAATAAGCCAACTATTCAATGACATCGACTTTCTTTTAGGTTTATTGTGCAGGGCACGTGCCCACACCCGGACCACATGATCCCATTCCACACCGCTCCAACTTGTTGTATAGTCCCAAAACTAAAGGCGAATACCCTCATAACTTGATGCGGCCTGCAGCACCGAATTGATCAAGAAAACATCCTTTCCAAGAACATCCAAAACCCAGGCTAACGTATGAAAATCTTGAACTAAAATTTTGCCACCTTTGCTTATTTTCATTTTTGCATATTATAACTTTATTAAAATTTCTATTCTATAGCAAAAATATCATGGCAAAGAATTAATTATAATACCCGAAAAAAATTGTTTGTTAAATGAGCAAAACGAGGAATGAGCAAAATGATCTAGAACAAATGCAACCCGATTATTATTTCTTACAAAAAATGACGGGAACTTATGCACTTCGGCCCCTCAGAAATTTGGGGGAGGGGCCGAACTGCACTGATCAGTGCAGTTTGGCCCCCCCCCCCAAAATGTTTGATTTATGCGAATTTTGGGGGGGCCGAAGTGCATAAGTTCGAAATGACGTTCATCAAGTTGACACAAAACGACTTTTACACGATACAGTTGACATGGATAAAGTTGACACGAAACGATCAATCCTATTCTTTTTTGTTGAAAAAATTAGGATCAATCGTTTCGATAATTAAAAATTTCATTGAAAATCAGGCAAAGATTGCGAGATTATCATTCAATTGAAGGAAGTTCGAAAACATTTTCAAAAATTTGATCGTCGTGTTAACTTTATTCGGACACTAAAACTTTCGCCACATTGCCAAAAAATTATAATTTTCGCCACGTTTGTGTTAATATACATATTTATTACAAATCAGGCAACTCAATTATCCTGAAATTAAATATGTTTATTGATACGAAAGTTAGCGTGGCAAGATTTGTGACAAAAGTTATAGTGTCCTTTATTCATGTTAACTTTATGAACGTCCAAAAAATGTTTGTTGTTTAATTTTGCTTCGAAGATTCGCGGGTGGTTAACAAGTTGACACGGTACATATTGTTGGAAGAGCAACATAAAACGGAATTGTTTTCTAGTTGATGAAGTGAGTCGACGATGCCGGGGAGTTTTAGCTAAAAGAAAAAAAATGATTGTAACTCCTGTTCAGGTCAACCCAAAGTTTACAAGTTAGAGTTTGAAACAAAAAACGCTTCCCTGATTCAGGGAAGGGGTATGGTGTATTGAAGCGAAAAGTCGCAAAAATGCAATTTTTGCTTAAAAACGACGACCCCTTTTGGGTGAAAATGTACGGGAATCCGAATTTGACATTTATAAAATTTCTCTGATTCATGAAAAGCTGTATATCGACGCGAAAATTCGAGAAAATAATATATTTTGTCTAAAAACAACGCTTTTTTGTCTTTTTTAGGTAAAAATCTTATTTTTGTGACTTTTCGCTTCAATAAACAATACGCCTTCTTTACATAATATGCCTTCCCTAATCAGAGAAGCGTTTTTTCGCTTCGAAAATGTCAAATTCGGATTCTCCGCATGTTTTTACCCCTAGAAGGGTCATTTCCAGAAAAAATTTTCACCTGGGTGCCCTCCTATTATGTAGTAGCTCTGAGATTTTTGGATCGAGATTTCTATTTTCGAGATCAAAAATTTACCATGGTCCCCCTTACTTTTTTTTCAAAATTTTGGGCAAAAGCATAAGAAGGGGAACCAAAATTATTTTTCCAAAAAGTTTTTTAAACCGAGGCCTCGGTTTGCTGGCCTCTAATAGGTGCTCGAGGCATAACACATCAAAAATTCTTACCTGGCGTATAATAGCTTTACAATCTACATCCCAAAATTGAACAAACTTTCCATTACTAGTCACGACGAATTGATCATTCAACACCACAATACAGCGGGACTCATCAGACACTATCTACAATTTTATTGATTTAAGTAACGAGCCAAGGACGGCCTTGAAAATGCTTCCCTGATTTAGGGAAATGAGTATTTTGTATTGAAGCGAAAATCGAAAATTTAGGTTTCCTACCTCAAAAACATCTTCTTGGGGGTAATCTTATGCGGAGAATCGATTGCATATTCCCAAAGTTTGAAAATGCTTCTCTGACTCTGATTCAGAGAAATTAGTAATATTCGATTTTCGCTTCAATACACACTCTTTTCTTCCTGAAGCATTTTCAAGATTCGAGAATGCGCGCAATCAATTCCCCGCATGATATTACCCCCAGGAATATGATTTTGAAATTTAAAATTGTTCGATTTTCGCTTCAATACATACTTTTATTTCCCTGATTCAGGGTCAGGGAAAATTTTCAAGATTCGGGGATGCGCGCAATCGATTTCTCGCATAAAATTAGCCCTAGTAGGGTTATTTTTGAAAAAAGAGACAATTACTTTGATTGACCTTTAAACCGGAATTTGGTCAAAATTGCCCAAATTCCAGTTTTTCGGCTACACCCTGTATATAAGAGTATAATGTTTGATATTTTACCTCAGAAATTGCCGGCGTGATCCGCGTCACTAGTTGACCATTAAACTTGTCCCACAGATAAAAGTATAATCCACTCCCATATCCGATCAATAGTTGAGAAGTGCATGCCAAATCAACCGGCTCGCCGGTATCATTTTCAAGGCTTCGAACCAACTGGCCTTCATCCAAATCCCAATAACAGATCATGCCCTCTTCACAACAGCTATACAGGGTCTAAAAAATAGCAAATTAATTTAGTCAAAAAAATTTTTGGCTACCACAGAACTTCTTATTGAATCAGGTAACGTGTACATTGAAACGAAAAGAAACGTGGATATAGTTTTTTGATGCATCCCTGCGTGGTCGTATGGTGGAAAAATCAGGATTATTATTAACTACTACTACCACAGACTGCTACTACTATAGACTACTAGTAATAGTAGTCTGCGTGAAAATAAGGATTAGTTAGTACTGTAGTAGTAGTTTGTGGTCTGTAGTAGCAGTCGACTGTAGTAGTCGTATGTAGTATTAGTCTATATGTAGTAGTAGTTTGTAGTCTGTGGTGGTATTAGCCTGTAGTAGTATTTTGTAGTCTGTAGTAGTAATATTAGCTTGTAGTAGAAGTTTGTAATCTGTAGTAGTAGTCTGTAGTGGTAGTTTGTAGTAGTTAGTGCTAAACTTATTTTCCCGCCATACGACCACGCAGGGATGCATAAAAAAGCTACATAAGGATCCACGTTTCTTTTCGTTTCAATGTATACGTTGCCTGATTCAATAAAAAGTTCTGTGATATCCAAAAAAATTCGACTATAAAAAGAGCAACAAAATCCTCTCACGTTTATTTGCTCATCGGTACAAAGTGACGTTACAGTAGCATTATGTCCGACTAAAATATACGAAGGGCGCATGGTTCGAATGTCGAAAGCTTTGATAGTATGATCATGGCTAGCGGTAATGGCGTAATAAGATGCACACAACAGTTGAGTGACTGGTTCTTGGTGTGCTTTCAGAGCAACCAAGCGGTGTATTTTTAATGGGTCTTCTGGCTGAAATTGATTGTTTAACCTTATAGCTATATAGACAAAAAAAGTTTACCCTATGTGAAAAAGTCAACTCCAAAATTTCCAACGATCCATTAAGTCTTATAAGAATTATACGATTGCCGCGAATCTAAAATTTTGTTGAGTTTTTCAATCATATGGTCGTATATGGAAACGAAGTTTAGAGATGCAGCCCTGTCGGTGACGGATGACCTAAGTGACGGATGTCCTAGTGCCCCGAAATTGAACCCCTAGAACATTTTTGTCCGGTTTTATAGCGTTTTCGGGGGTGTCCCCACTTTGTACACGTTTTAGGACAGCCGTGATAAACCAACTTACCGTAATATGCAAAACTCCAACATTTGATGCATCGTATGAAGTTAAAACCTGACCATCCGTCCATTTGCTGATCTCGACAGCTCCATTCGAACACCCCAACGCAACAAAACTTTGCCTAAATCAAAGAAATTCAAAATTAATCTTAGGCGTTAGTTATGCACTTAATACACATGCACCAAATTTGCGATCGCGGCGGCTTATTGTTGAACTCCGACAAAAACGTAAATCCGCTTGTGGGAGGTGTTGAGTTGTTTGGCGCGGTGGATGGACGAACAATACTGATGCTAGCGGAAGACCGCTGTCGAAGTTGGGGATCACTCGAACGAATTTGGGGTTCCAAATTGCTGGCTGTGGATGAAACTCGGCTACGTGCGATATTTTCCGTAGATGGATTTGGTGAAATTCCGGCTCGAGTGAGATTTCGCTTCAACACGCCTAAAAGAAAGTTTTACAGTCAACTCTTGATTTAGTGACCCCTCCCGAGAATTTTTCGGCGACCACGCAGGGATGCATTGCAAAAGTATAAATATAGTCAAACTCGATTTAGTGACCCCTCCCGAGTGTTGACTGTATTTCTAATTTTCAATGCATCCCTACTACAGACTACAAACTATTACTACAGACTACTACTATGTATTGTAGTAGTAGTAGAAGTTTGTAGTCTGTAGTAGTAGTATTAGTCTGTAGTAGTTTGTAGTCTGTGGTAGTAGGAGTTTGTAGTCTGTAGTATTATTAGTTTGTAGTAATTAGTACTAATCCCGATTTTCCCTCTCGAGTGTTGACTGTATTTATACTTTTGCAACGCATCCCTGCGTGGTCGTGTTGACGGGAAAATTCTCGTGAGGGGCCACTAAATCGAGAGTTGGCTGTATTTGAATTTCCTTCGTTGAACCGTTTTTTTCTCATTTTCGGATGGATCTAAAGGATCAAAAACAAAGTTTAGGTACTATCTGATCCTTCCAAATCTGTCCAGCTGTCTTTTAAAATTGAAAAAACTAACCGGATTGCGCATCCCATACAAGTACCCGTCCATCTAACGAAGCTGAAACCACGGTATTTGGACGAAGCACAGAAACACATTCAACTGGTGATTCGTGTTTGAAGAATGCCAATGGGACCTCAAATTATATAAAATTGCTAAACGAATTTTTTTGACTCACTAGCTCAACCATATGTTTATTCTCTTGCATTTTGTTTTGTGCTTGTTGCTGATTCGCGGCCGACTTTTTGGCAAGCCGATAGGAAACCCACTTATCCCAGAAACACACATAGAGTATGAAGGAAATCACCACCGAAAAGAGTAGAAGAATCGAGCCAACTAACATCCAAGTCATTTGACGCTCTAGCCAATAAACGCGATTCCTAAAACAGGCGAGTAAAGAAAATGCTGCAAAATTCGGCAGTATAACTTTTCGTACAGTTGTGGCTCGCACGGACTTTTTGTACGATACTTTTTGTACGAACTTTTCGTACTGCACTTTTATTACTGTGCTTTTCGTGCAGTACTTTTTGTACGAACTTTTCATACGGTACTTTTCGTACAGTACAGGTCTATGATCACTATGAACATGGATTTTCGCTCTATAGATGATCGGTTTGAAGAGTTTGAGAGCTTCAACTATCGCAACCTCACAGCTGCCCAATTTTGTTATGAGCCCGAACTTTTCATACGATACTTTTCATATGGTACTTTTCGTACTGTACTTTTCGTACTGTACTTTTCGCACGGTACTTTTCGTACATCACTTTTTCTATAATTATTACTTGCACGAAAAGTTCGTACGAAAAATAATTGATAGAACAATTGTACGAAAAGTTATACTGCCCAAAATTCGAACATACTTGAGGTATTCTGTAGATGGTGTAGTTGTTGAAAATTCTGGATGAAGTAGGGTTGTTTGAGGCGCAGCACCTTTCGTATACGTATATGTCAGACTCAAATCATCTGGTGGAATCTAAAATCGTTTCAAGAATAGTTCTTTGGAAGATGCACACTACCTCAGCACTTAATACAATCGGTGGAATAAACGTAATATAGCGTCCTGACAGAGTCAGGTTGTATTCGCTAAAAACAACAGGCCACCAATTAAATGTATGCCGTTGCCATTCACCCCATTTCAGTGGAGCCATCTCGAGAATTCTGTGACTAACTCCAAAACCTATATGTTGTATAGACGAACTGTGTGAAAGTTAGTAAGAATTTACCATCATCCACAGAACTATTTATTGAAGAGAGATTGTCAAAGAGACGGA
>JAQGBS010004057.1:0-10727 GCA_034698545.1 Acrobeloides obliquus
TTTCCCGAAAACGGTTGCTACGATCACAAGCCCGAAATTCCACAAATTGGTCAATGAAAATTAATAAAAGTAGAAATGTTGATAAAATTTCTTTAAAAATAAAGTTTTATATCAAAAATTTGGAACTACTTAGATCAGCGACCCCATTGAACGTGAATTTTTTCGAAAAATTTTTTTCCGATTTTCTTGTATAAACCGAATTTTTAGGGTAATTTCTACTCGATTGCGCGCATTTTGGAAGCGTGAAAAATTAAGTTTGATCCTGAAAATCAGGGTAGAACTGCGTTTCGACACGAAAATTTTTCTGATTTTCTTTTAAAAAATGTTTCAGGCGCTGTGAAACATGGTCAAGGAAGCGTTTTCATGCTTCGGGAGTGCGCGCAATCGATTCCCCGCTTAAAAAACCTAAGAATCGACGGTTTTCTAATAAAAATCCGAAAATTTCGCTTCAATACACCCACCACCTTCCCTGAATCAGGGTCAAGGAAACGTTTTCACACTTTGATAATGCATTCTCCACATAAAATTAGGCCTAGAAAGGTTCTTTTTAGAAAATGTTTTTGAGAGTATGCCATAAATGTTACGCCCCCATCGATTCAAAAAAATTTTCGCGTTCTACCCTGATTTTCAGGATCAAACTTAATTTTTCACGCTTCGAAAATGCGCGCAATCGATTTTTCGCCTAGAAATTACCCTAAAAATTCTGTTTTGACAAGAAAATCGAAATAAATTTTTCTACAATTTTTAAAAAATGACATATTTAGGGGTAATTTTATGCGGGGAATTCGAATTTCGCATTCCTAAAGCATGAAAACGTTTCTTTGAATCAAGAAAAAGCTATTAAAGAACCAGTCTAGTCAGTTATAATCATATGAAAAAATGATATATTCGGAAAGTTCATGAAAAATGGAGCATTTTTAGTTTTTACGGCATGTTCTGAATCGTTATAGTTGTCGAGATAATTGCGTTTGAATTTGTTACAAGCTCTTCGTTATAATAAACAAACTTTTTTGAATTTTTTGAGGAAAAATCAATTTTGCATCGGTTTTTTCAATTTTCATAAAATGGACATTGTAGCAATTTTTTATAGCTAAATGAGACAAACAAAATGACACCAAAATTATCCAATTTGAACACTGTTTTGGGTTATTGAAAAGAAACCCCTGATTCATGTTTTCGTTTCAATAACCCAAAACAATGTTTAAATTGGATAATTTTCGTGTCATTTTGTTCGTGTCATTTAGCTACAAAAAACTGTTACAATGCTCATTTTATGAAAACTTAAAAAGTTGATGCAAAATTGATTTTTCTGCAAAAAATTCAAAAAAGGTTGTGTATTATAGCGAAAAGCTTGTGACAAATTCAAAATTTCAAACGCAATTATCTCGACAACTATAACAATTCAGAACATGCCGTAAAAACTAAAAATGCTCCATTTTTCATGAACTTTACGAATATATCATTTTTTCCATATGATTGTAAAATGACTATATTTGTTGTGTTACAACAGTTGCAAGCTTGTTGCCGAAAATTGCAACCACATTGAGAAGTTACTAAATTTTAAAATTTTTTAGTACATACAGTGTGGTAGCCGAAGGGGTAAGGATTAACTAATCTGTTCTTAAAAAAATGTAAAGTTTTACAAGTGGTGAACTCAGGGAGGTATGCCCCAACCGAAAATTTCTTAAAGGGAGGGGGGGGGGTGCAAATTAGAACCTTTTCTCCAAAAAAATTTTTTTCTAAAATGATCATTTTTAGGGGTAATTTTATGCAAGAAATCGATTGCGCGCACTGCCAAAATGTGAAAACGCTTCCTTGACTCTGATTCAGAGAATGGGGGTGGGTGTATTGAAGCGAAAATCAAACATTTTCGGATTTTTATGAGAAAATCGTCGATTCTTGGGTTTTTCTAGGTGGGGAATCGATTGCACGCATTCCCGAATCCTGAAAACGCTTCCTTGGCCCTGATTCAGGGAAAAAACCAAAAAATCACACTTTTAATGCTTGAAAACCAAAAACACCGATCTCTTTCAAGCATTAAAAGTGTGATTTTTTGGTTTTTTCCCTGAATCAGGGTTAAGGAAGCGTTTTCACAGTTTGGGAGTGCGCGCAATCGATCCCCCTCATAAAATTACTCCTATATGGGTCATTTTTAGTTTAAAAATTTTGAGTCTCAAAAAAATTTTTCGGGACTAAAAATGTACATTTTTTTTAACTCACCCTGTAAATCAAGGTGGTTGGAGTATTGACACGAAAAACAAGACTTTAAAAAAAGAAATTAAATTTTTAGTAACTTTGTAAGAAAAAGCTATTTGAAGTTTTATAAAATCAAGATTGGAAATCAAATCTCGAATGTTTCTAATATAATAGTAGCATAGCAAAATAATATATAGAATTAAATACAGATATGTTTTTTTCCAAAAAAAGAAATTTTTAAGCTGGGCGCGCATGGCCTAGTGACTAGAACTCTAGCCATTTATGTTATTGTAATGGGTTCGACATCACGAGTGTCAAAATTTTTATTTTTAGTGAATCATAATAAGTTGTAAAAGCAAATTCCCCATAAATTTACATCAAAACTTTTTACTTATTATTAGTTTTTTGCAAACAACTGGAATTTTATGATTTTTGCATGAATTTGGGACCCGAAATTTTAATCTAATAACTTCTTTAGGGGTAATTTTAAATGACCTCTTTTTTTTGTAGGTTTCATCAATCTAGACTATCTATTGACTAAAACATGAATCAGGGTTTTCGTTTCAATAACCCAAAACAATATTCAAATTGGATCATTTTGCTCGTCTTATTTAGCTATAAAAATTACTACAATGTTCATTTTATGAAAATTTAAAAAATCAATGCAAAAATCGACTTTTCCGCAAAAAATTCAAAATAGTTTGTGTACTACAACAAAGAGCTTGTAACAAATTTCAAACGCAATTATCTCGAAAACTACAACGATTCAGAACATGCCGTAAAAACAAAAAATGCTCAATTTTTCATGACCTTTCCGAATATACCATTTTTTCATATGGTTGTAAATTACTCCTTTAACGTGACGTCGCTCGGAGTCATCCTTGAAAAATTCGCGAGCATGAAGCACTCGGCCCCCGATACTATTTTAATAAAGCATTATTGTTTGCTTGAACTTTGAAATTTATTGACTAATTCTTAATAAATATGATAAATTTTCTCGTCAATATGAAACATTTTCAATGTCGAAAAACGAAGCAATCATTTAATAACAACAAAATTTTCAAACTATTATTTTTATCAGCTCAGAGCAGCTGTCATGCTTTCTCATTCGGTGTTATTTTAAAGCACTCTGACACTGGATATAAAAAATAAAGGATTCAAAATCTTCTATTGGTCTGTATAAAAGATGGATCAATCGCTCGGCAATATCAATCGGGCAATCAAAGCTAAACGGAAGCTGACTCTCTGTGCTATTCGGCAGATGTTGTTGTTTTTATATCTTTGATCAAATTTCGTTTTTTATCTTACTTGAACATTATTCGTCAATGCCAATTTTTCTAAAAGTTTTCATGGAAAAATAATAGCGCTATAGTGTTGCCCGGATATGCAAAAATTTTCATGAATTTTGCCACCAAAATAAAAAATGAATTTTGGGCGCGGGATCGAACCCATTCCTATGAATTAAAGCCGAGCATGTTAGCCACTCGGCCATGGGTAAAACCCCATGATATGGTACTCGTTTTGAAACGCTCTACGAGTCCAATTTTTTATTGTTCATAAGTATTACAACATTTCTTTTTGTCAACTGAGAGGCTCTAAAAATCCGTTTTCGATCAATTGTTTCCAAAAAACGAATTTTGGCCATAAAATTGAATTTTGGCAAAAAAATTATATTTTTTTACAAAAAACCGAATTTTGCCCCAAAATTGAATTTTCGATTTTTGTCATTATGACTCACTTCCAATGTCAAAAAACGAAGCAATCATTTAACAACAACAAAATTTTCAAGCTATTATTTTTATCATCTCAGAGCAGCTGTCATGCTTTCTCATTTGGTGTTTTTTTTAATGGACTCTGACACCGGGTGTAAAAAATGAAAAGTTCAAAAATCTTTTATTGGCCTGTATAAAAGATGGATCAATCGCTCGGCAATATCAGTCGGTCAACCAAAGCTAAACGCAAGCTGATTCTCTGTGCTATTCTCCAGATGTTGATGTTTTTATATCTTTGATCAAATTTCGTTTTTTATCTTACTTGAACATTGTTCGTCAATGCCAATTTTTCTAAAAGTTTTCATGGAAAAATAATAGCGCCATAGTGTTGCCCGGATATGCAAAAATTTTCATGAATTTTGCCACCAAAATAGAAAATGAATTTTGGGCGCGGGATCGAACTTATCCCTATGAGTTAAGGCCGAGCACGTTAGCCACTCGGCCATGGGTAAAACCCCATGATATGGTACTCATTTTGAAACGCTCTACAAGCCCAATTTTTTATTAGGTTGTTCATAAGTATTGCAACATTTTTTTGTCAACTGATGGGCTCCAGAAATCCGATTTCGATCAATTGTTTCCATAAAATCGAATTTTGGCCAAAAAATTGAATTTTTAGTAAAAATTCGATTGGACATTTGCGGACGGGAATTTTGCTGAAGCCGATAATTTTTTTTTCAAAAAGTCAAACGTTACGTCCGTAAATGTCTGTCGAAGTGTCTCACCGCCAATTTTTGAGCATGCGGGGCGAACTTTTAATCATTTAAGTGTAAAAGTAAAAAGCTTTTCATATAACCATGGATAATGAGTTGATCTCTATTCAGGAAATGCTTGAGATTTAATTTTTTTAGATAAATGAAGATCGTTAGTCTTACCCTTGTTGTACTAGCTATTTTTGTAGCATGTATTCATGCTCGTTATACTTTTAACAGTGGATCGCAATTAAGCTTGGTTCGTTTGCTTTCTAGCAATTCAAACTCGGATCCCAAGCTTAAAGAAGGCGTCATCAATTGGATCAAGGGTAAGAAATTTAAACAAAAAAACAGTGTGTTTACACAGCAATGGAGGAGCGATTTATCCTAAATAAGTGCCAGTCTGATAGGAAGATGAAGACTGGGAAGGGGAGCAAAATGTATAGAAATCAGGATTTTTTAATTTTTTCTGACTTTTTAAAGATTCTCTTTGTTTTGTCAAAAAAATCTGAAATTTCCAGATTTTTCAAATTTTATGAAAATCAGAAAAAATCTCTGCCCAATTCTACAAACCATCTACATATATGGCTTTTTACATTATAAAAATTACTTTTTAGACCAAATCGATCCGGAGCTCATAAAGACTTGGTATGGGGTAAGCAATTTCCATTTACAACAAAAAAATTTTTAACTTCATTTTTTTAGTTGTCCACCAATGAGCGGACGTGCATCCAACGTGGTTTGATTTTGGCAAAAGAGCAGATCGATGAGGAGCATCCAACCGAAGCCATGGAATTTATCGAAAACTATTGCTCTTCAGCGGCTGATGCGGCCAAAAAGTTGTACCAAGGCTTGCGAGAATATGCTAAGAAGATTAAGTCATGGAGTGAGAATTTCATGGAGGATATGCCTGAATCTATTCGGGTGCCAATGGAAAAGGTATAGTTCATAATGTCACTTAACTACCACCCCCAAACATCACAGATTGTTCAACAATCCCCCATATCTACACTGATCAATAAAATCAGTAATAATTTAGATAAACAAGCGATCCAAGTGGCTTTCTTTATCCAAGGACAAAGATCATAAAGATGAAAATTTGTATCAAATTTTTGATGCACTTGAAGATATCCTCAATGCTCCGGAAGAGGATCGAGAAGTTTTGGCAAATAAACATGCATTCATGGCTCCGTTTGTGACCGGTACAAATTTAATCTAGCGTGTTAGGCTTATCTTAGGCTTGGGCATAGGCTTACACTTATAATTAGGTTTATTAGTAGGCTTAAGTTTAGGCATGGTTTAGGCTTAGGCTTATGATTAGGATTATGAGTAGGCTTAAGCTTAGACGTGAGCTTAGGTTTACGCTTATAATTAGGCTTAGGCTTATGATTAGACTTATGAGTAGTCTTAGGCTTGGGCTTAGGATTACGCTTATAATTAGACTTAGGCTTATGAATAGACTTAAGCTTACGCTTATGAGTAGGCTTAGGCTTAAGCTTAGGTTTGGGCTTAGAATTATGAGTAGGCTTAAGCTTAGGCTTATGATTAGAAGTAGTTTTTTTTATGAATATGCTTCGTTTAAGCTTGGCTTTTAAGCTTAGTTTTAATTTTAGGCTTATGCTAGACTTAAGCTTATGCATATAATTTGGCTAAAGTTTAAGTTTCTGTTCATGCTTTGCCTTAGGCTTAAATTTGGTATAGGCTTAATTGTTAGGTTTAGACAGATATGCATGATTCGAAAGAACACCTCAGGATCAGTGAAATTCTAAAATTTAGGCAATCTCCACTCGGACTCAATCAAAATCGTTCAAGCCGTCAAGAAAATCGCCCGAAAAGAAACCTTAAATTCGAGTGAATTTACTAAAGCTTTAAAAAATTGGCTCAAAGTAACGAAAATCGAGCTCATGGATTACTTTGAAACTCGCACTCGCCCAGAAACCAATCTTCCCGACGACATTGATCGTCAATTCACGGAAGAAATGGGAATGCTTTATGACATTTTCTATGCCGCGTATGCTGCGCCGTTTTCCGCTTTGGTTGAGCTTGACATCTCAGCCGAGGCTGAGTCTAGCGATAATTTATTATAAAAGTTTTTGAAAAATTTGTATTTATTTTGTATGTTTATTTAAAATAATAATTTTATAAATAACTTCTACTAATATAATACTTTCCTCCAGGTGCAAAATTTATGATAAGTAAAAATCATACCATGTTGTCCGTACTTCTCTAAACGTCAGAATAGTCGAGTGGTAAAGCGCTACGATTGAATCCGAAGGTCGAGGGTTTGACTCCAACGGGGTGACAAAGTTTTTTGTAAATATATTACTGTCCCAGTTTAAGGTATTCTAGGAATAATTTAGGCGCTGAACAAGATTCAGCCAATTTTTGGTCAATTTTTACGTCCAAAATCGATTTTTTTGCTAAAAAAATGGAATTTTTAATGCGTTTTTTTACAATTTTTGATTTGATGCTTTTTAAACTATTTATTCAAAATTTTTGCTTGCACAACATTTTTTCTGCGAGTTAACTTATCGGACATCTACTAGTTGCTAGTTACCCCCCCCCCCCTCCCCAAATTTGGGTGGGGAGTCCTGCATCTCTCTAACAACTAAGATTTTTGTTATTCGTAATCTTATGTTTTACTATTTTATTTGTTATTCCCTTAAATAACAAGTTTTATGATATTTTTTACGACCAACGATGAGAAGGTCAAGTTGCTGGGAACATTCTTTTTTGAAGCCTTTCAAGGTTAATCAAATTCAGATTTTTTGCCGAAATTGAAATTCAGGCAAAGTAAAATCGACTAGAATGAAATTTGAACAAGGTAAAATCGCCTAGATTGAAGTCTAAACAAGATAAAATCACCTTAAATGAAATTTATTACAAGGTAAAATCACTGAAATTAAACGATTTTACCATATTTGAATTTCATTCTAGGCAATTTTACCTGCATCAAACTTCAATCTAGGTGATTTTACCTTGTCCAAATTTTATTCTAGTCTATTTTAGTTTGCCTAAATTTCAATTTAGGAATTTATCGTGTTAAAATTGATTTTACTTTTTTTAAATATTGTGCGCAAAAAAATTTTGTGCGTAAAAAATATTGTGAGCAAAAAAAGTATTTTGTGCTCAAAAAAATATTTGTGCCCACCTTGGGGGTGTCATTAAATCAAGAGTTATTGTACCACAATTTTTGTGATGAGGGAGGATGATTGACATTAAAATCATCGAATCGGGTAAAATTTTTTTTTAACTAATAATTTTTAACGGGGATGTCGCTCGAAATCACTCTCGGAAAATTTGCCAGCATGGAGCACTCGGCCCTCAATACTATTGGGTTGTTCGATAAGTCCTTGCGGCTCAAAAAGATGCTCTAATTTTATAATTTTATATCCGTTTTCGATGAAAATTTTTTTCAGTAGTGGGTAAGAGTGTATGCTGAATGCGATCCAATCGGTCTTTTTGAGCGAAACTCATGTTTTCGTATCAATATACAGATTTTCTAAAAAAATCGGGATTTATTATACCCATAAAATGGCTCAAAAATTTGTATTCAGGGTCAGAGAAATTTTTTCATGACTCGAAAATACACGCAATCGATTCCCCGACTAGAAAAACCCTAATACAGTAGAAATTTCGTCAAAAATCGACTTCTAAAATCAAATATCGACATTTTAAAATTCATTTGCAACATTAAAAAACACCAATTTTTTGAAAAAGTCTTGATATTGACACGAAAACATGACTTATTCTCAAAAAGACTAATTGGATTGTATTCAGCATATACTCTTACCCACTACTGAAAAAAATTTCATCGAAAACGGATGAAAAATTATAAAATTAGAGCATTTTTTTGAGCCGCATTATTCGAAAACAGTTGCACAACCCCGGTACCCCGGTAAAATTCTACCGGGAGTAGGTCATGGGGTAGGGAGAGAGTGGAAAGGGGGTAGGTCATGAGGTGGAAGGGGGTAGGTCATCGGTCCCCAGTGCCGGAGGACTCCCTTCTAAAAAAAGGTTGCTAAACTGCGGGGTTGGGTGGGTCATAAAAACAAAAATTTTGGACCGGGGTCTATGCAATTGTGTTATCGAACAAACAATATTTTAATAAAACATTATTGTTTGTTTGAATTGAAATTTATTGACTAATTCTTAATAAATATGATAATTTTCTCGTCATTATGACTCATTTTCAATGTCAAAAAACGAAGCAATCATCTAACAACAACAAAATTTTCAAGCTGTTATTTTTATCATTTCAGAGCAGCTGTCATGCTTACGCATTCGGTGTTCATTTTAATGCACTCTGAAACTGGATGTAAAAAATGAAAGGATCAAAAATCTTTTATTGGACTGTATAAAAAATGAAGCAATCGCTCGGAAATATCAATCGGGCAATAAAAGCTAAACGGAAGTTGACTTTCTGTGCTTTTCGGCAGATGTTGTTGTTTTTATATCTTTGATCAAATTTCGTTTTTTATCTTACTTGAACATTGTTCGTCAATGCCAATTTTTCTAAAAGTTTTCATGGAAAAATAATAGCGCTATAGTGTTGCCCGGATATGTAAAAATTTTCATGAATTTTGCCACCAAAATAGAAAATGAATTTTGGGCGCGGGATCGAAAACATCCCTATGAGTTAAGGCCGAGCATGTTAGCCACTTGGCCATGGGTAAAAAACCATGATATGACAATCATTTTGAAGCGTTCGGCAAGCTCAATTTTTTATTAGGTTGTTCATAAGTATTGCAACATTTCTTTTTGTCAACTGAAGGGCTCCAGAAATCTGTTTTCGATCAATTGTTTCCCAAAAAACTAATTTTGGCATAAAATCGAATTTTGGGCAAAAATTGAATTTTGGTCAAAAAATAAATTTTGATAAAAATTCGATAGTTGGTCAAAAATCGAACTTTAGCCAGCAATTTTCCAAAAAATCGTATTTTTGCAACAAAAAATGAATTTTGGCCATAAAATCGAATTTTGATCAAAAATTGAATTTTGGTTTAAAAAATCTAATTTTGGCCAAAAAATTGAATTGTTGACAAAAAATCGAATTTTGGCAAAAAACGAATTTTGGTCATAAAATCGAATTTTAGAGTAAAAATTTTTTTTAGAGTGCGGGATCAAACCTTTAATCATTTAAGTGTAAAAGTAAGAAACTTTCCACTTAACCGTGGGTGATAAGTTTTTTTATTTGTCGGAAAATGCCCTAGATTTAATTTTTTAGATAAATGAAATTGAATTGTTGACAAAAAATCGAATTTTGGCAAAAAACGAATTTTGGTCATAAAATCGAATTTTAGGGTAAAAATTTTTTTGAGAGTGCGGGATCGAACCTTTAATC
The DNA here is from genome assembly GCA_034698545.1 of Acrobeloides obliquus. NCBI lineage: Eukaryota > Metazoa > Nematoda > Chromadorea > Rhabditida > Cephalobidae > Acrobeloides > Acrobeloides obliquus. The sequence goes on from JAQGBS010004057.1 coordinate 10,005, forward strand.
ATTTAAGTGTAAAAGTAAGAAACTTTCCACTTAACCGTGGGTGATAAGTTTTTTTATTTGTCGGAAAATGCCCTAGATTTAATTTTTTAGATAAATGAAGATCGTTAGTCTTACCCTTGTTATACTAGCTATTTTTGTAGCATGTATTCATGCTCGTTATACTTTTAACAGTGGATCGCAATTAAGCTGGGTTCGTTTGCTTTCTAGCAATTCAAACTCGGATCCCAAGCTTAAAGAAGGCGTCATCAATTGGATTAAAGGTAGAAAATTTAACAAAAAAATAACAGTGTATCTCAAACAACAATGAGGAAGAAAGATTTATCTTAAATAGGTGCCAGGCTGCTAGGAAGATGAAGGCTGGGGAGGGGAGCAAGTTGTATAAAAAACAGGATTTTCCAATTTTTTCTATCTTTTTAAAGATTCTCTCTGTTTGTCAGAAAAATCTGGAATTTTCAAGTTTTTCAAATTTTGTGAAAATCCAGAAAAAATCTCAACCAAATTCTACAAATCACCTACATATATGGCTTTTTACATTATAAAAATCACTTTTTAGACCAAATCGATCCCGAGCTCCTAAAGACTTGGTATGGGGTAAGCAATTTTCATTTACGACAAAAAAATTTTAAATTCCCGTTTTTAGTTATCAATCAGTGAACGGATGTGCATCCAACGTGGTTTGATTTTGGCAAAAGAGCAGATCGAAGAGGAGCATCCAACCGAAGC
>JAQGBS010004058.1:0-10727 GCA_034698545.1 Acrobeloides obliquus
AAATGCAGACATGATCGGTTTAGTTGGTTTTCAATAGAAATTTTTCTTCTGGCTAATAAAGTTTATTGTTTAATGTTACATATATTTTGATCATTTTTTATTGGTCATGTCATGAAATAAGAAAAAATTCTTCACTTATGGTGAAGTGGTAAATGTCTCACTTTGCACTCAAATAGGAGAGGGTTCGACCCCGCCAGGGGTAAGTTTATTTGGCCAATTCAAAAAAGTTTTTAAAGGAACTTCCACCCCCATAAAATTAGACGTAGACATTTTTTTGAACCTATCCAAAAATTTCATCCTGATGGGATCAAACCCTCGACCATTTGAGTGTAAAGTGAGCACGGCGATTTTTTGCCAAAAATTGGAGAAAATTCGAAATTTTAAAAACGAGTCACGCCATTCGACTCAGCCAGTGTCGTAGGCAGGATTTCTCGACGGAAAGAAGAGGGGGACATAGTAATATTTTTTTCAAAATTTTATTAAAAAACATAAGGGAAGACCTCCTCCTTATCCCCCTTGCCTACGGCACTGGACTTAGCTCAACGAGATGAATAAAACGAGGTATATATTGTAAGACGCTAACGATTCACACGTCCGAGTGGTTAGTGTGCCGGGTTGCACTTATAGGTCTCATGTTCGAATCCCGCGTCAACTTTAAAGTTTGAATTTCGTCAATTTTTGCTAAAAACTGCTGTTTGAGACACTTACCACTTCACCATGGAGTGGCGAATTTTTTATTACGAGAAATGCTTTATGACTTACACAATTTTAGGAGCTTTACAATTTATTCAAATTCATTCATATGACTAGCAGGATCAAGGCCAAAAAACGGCCTTGGCTCAAAAAATTTCATGAACTTTCTATACCGACCACCAGCGGAATGCTTGAAAATCATAATTCTAGTCAGATTGAAGATCTTCAACATAGTCATCTAGCGAAAAATTCGGATTCAAAAAATTCTATGTCGTCGTCTAAGATTAGTTACTGCCATATAAATTTCTCTTCCTATTCTAGTCCTACTTTTTCTTATTCTCTATTTCTTGTGCTAATATTCTTTACTGCCTTTTCACAAGGTAAGGAAATCGTATAATTTAGGTATCTCCGCCCAAAAATTTTTCAAATTTTTACCCAAAATCATCATTTTTCACCAAAAATGTTGTTTTTTCTTAGAAGTTTCGGCTTAAAAATGGTAATTTTTAGGCTAAAAATTGTAATTTTTAAGCCGAAAACCCTCAGAAAATGACGATTTTTGGTGAAAAATGAAAATTGTTGAGTAGGGTATCTAAATTTTTGATAAAAAAATGAAAATGTTTTGGTGGAGTACCCAAAATCATACTAGTATAGAAATTTTTTTAAAGTTGATTTCCCTTCCCCTACTCATCTAATTTATAAGACTAAAGTCGATTTTTTTATAAATTTTTGAACTTTTTATCAACTTTTTATCACCAAAAAATTCCGGTTTATGTTGAAAGCTAGCATAAAAACATATTTACTTTGCAATAATGGATTGAAAAATCAACCCATAACTAGCCATAAAAATGTTTATTGACTAGAAATTAATATTATCCAAACAGGTTCTTAATTAACTTAACAAACAATAGCGTTTCAAATGGTTTATTTTTTTCAAAAAAAAAATATTCGAACAATTAGATTTAAACTAATTGATTACTTAAGATTATGACTCAAATAAAAAAGGTATTTTGCAATTTTGTATAATTTTTGTGATCCTTAAGTGTGACTCGAAGTATAGGGTCGTTTGTGTATTACATAATCCAAGGGGCTCTTCCCTCTTTCGATTTCTCTCTCCCTCCTTCGCCTCAATTCTCCTCTCCTCAATCCCCTCTTCCTCTCTCACTCCCCAACTCCAGTCCTCCCCTCCTCAATTCCCTCATCATATCTCCCTCTCCAGCCCCAATCCTTCCCTCGTCAATTACTCCCATCTCTTCCGATCTCTCTCCTATGCATCAATCCCCCAGGTCAAAAATTATGAAAATAGTACAGGATTTTTAGAATAAAAAATGAAAAAAGTTTTTTGACATGAAAAGTAGCTCGTAGTGAACTTTTCATGAAAAGGACGATAAAAAAGACCGCAGGTTAAAATTCAGTAATGGTTAAAAGATATGGAGATGTACGCAGATTGAAAAAAACGAAAAGTAGATTACCCTTTCAACTTTTTCGACTGTGAACTGATTCATTAAAATTGTTTAGCATTTTTCAAATTTTTTCAAAATTTGCAAATTTCTTTATACAAAAGATCCAGTTTTTATATAAGTAGTTTACCCTTTTAATGAATTTCTTTTTAAAATGATTCACTCAAAACGTGCTGAATCTCCATTCTTTTTAAGTAGCCGAAAAAACTTTACCCTTAAAAAATTAGGCGTCAACCTAGACATAAAGGAGACGTTTTGCAACATTCTATTGATCGATGTGGGGGAAAATTCGATGGCACTTGGCCTTTGAATTTTTTGCAAAATATTTATAAAGAAGACCAATGTACAGGGAAAATTATATGTTCAAAAATGGTCAAAAATATAATAAAAAGAATGTGTTTTTATAAATTTTGTGAAGAGGTTCAAAACTCAAAAATAATTTTGTTGAAAATTAGTAAAATAATAAAAAAAGATTTCTTGAAAATTGTTGTTATAGCCATTTTTCAATAAAACCATTGTTCGCCCCAAAAAATACAATTTTTACAAAAACGAACTATTGTTGCACTCCTCCGTACATGAAATTTTATATATATAAAAAATGTCCATTTTTCAAAAATCAACTACAACACCTTCCTCCCCACACTAATAGCTGCGCTAGGTTCAATTTTGGGAAGGGAGTCCATTTGTGAAAATTTTGGTTAAAAAATAATTTTATATTTAAACAAAAAATCGCATTTTTGAGCGATATTTTGACGATTTTTGTTGAAAAATGGTATTTTTTAGTGAAAAATTGAAAAAAATGAACATTTTTGTTGAAAAAATGAACATTTTTGTTGAAAAAATGCGAAATTTTAATGAAAATCAAATTTTGGCAAACAGTAAGGGGACCATTGGTAATTCTATTCATTTCTATGATTTGGCGGGGGAGGGACCATGGACCATACCTGGGAAGAAGGGGTCCATATTTTCAAAAAATTTACGAGGGATCCATTTATGTACCCCCTCTCCAGGTATGCCATGGACACTGCTTACCCCTCCCCCAAGTTCCTATAGAGCCGTTTACGCCGTACATACTCGTAGGCAAAGGGCATTAGGGCACGTACCTCTAATCTGAAATTCCTTAAGAAAAAAATGAAAAATGTTAAAAATTCCATTTTTTCTTTTTTGAAAAATGAGGCTTTTCACCTTGGCGTCTCCCAAAAAATTGGGTTCTGGCTCTGGTCTATCCCATTGAATATAAGCTAGCCAAAATTTTCAAAAAATAACAATTTTTAGCTCTTGAACGGGTTCATGAATTTCAACGCTATGACGGGTGGTTTAACAACCTGGCCAATCCACAATGGGGAAGCGTCGGGAGTCGGCTTCATCGTGATGCGCCAAGCAATTATCAAGATGGTGTATATAGAATTTCTGAAGATTTGCCCTCGGCTCGTGCCATTTCAGGTATAATATGACTCAACAAACAATAAAAAAAGCCGTACAAGCTTATAGTCCATTTCTGCGGCATTTCCAAATTTTTGATAGCCCATAGTTCAGTGAACAGAGAGAGGGGATGGCTGTCCGATTTGGCAAGTTAAAATACGTTAAGACAGTCAAGTTCGATTTCGCTAAGACCAAAATTTTTACTTTCGAGAAAATAATGATAGACAAAAATTATACGCGAACAAATTTATTTTTACCTAACATTATTTTCTTGAAAATCAAAAGTTCTATCCTAGCGGGATTGAACCTATCTGTCTCAACGTTGTTTAACTTGCCAGATCGGACGGCGCTTTCTTTATCCACTGCGCTATGTGATATTAAAAATTTGAATCTGTCATGGAAACGGTTGATGAAAGTGTATCACTTGCAGAGGTCGAAATGGGTCCAAGCCCAGCCCCACGGGCTTAGGTCCGGATAACGGACCAAGGCCCAGTCTGTATCCATCTGGGCTGGGCCCAGATCATCCGGGCCGGGCCTAACGGACCATACGTGCTTGGGCCCGGATGATCCGGACCTCTTCGACCTCTGATTACATGCCCCTTCACCACGCTTGTGCAAAATTTTTAAACTTCTTTGTTTCTTTATAGATCTCATTTTCCGCGGACCTGCCGGTATTCCTAGTCAACGAAACCTGACAACAATGCTTGCATTCTTCAGTAAGCTTTTTTCCCAAAAAGCCTATATTCCATGGCAAACAATCCTTTCAATACATAGTCATATTCATAATTCCATAGCTCAACAACGGATCATTGATTTTTGAAATTGAAAATGTGCTAATCCTACTGTTTGTAGACCACTGTTTAGAACCAGAAATTTTTCGTCGAAACTCCTATGATGAAAAATTTATGTGAAGCTTAAAATAGAGCACTCACGGCGAGGAAAAATTAAAATTTTTTAGTAAAACGCTTTTTTCACTAAAAGTAAAAAAATGATGTACATGGTGATGTAAAAATTTATCCCTGAATCAATAAAAGTTGTGTATTGACGCAAAAATTTTAAAAAATTTCATTTTTCATCGACTTATGAAAACTGCCAAAAAAATTGAATTTTTGCAAAAATACACAACTTTGATTGATTTAAAGACGAATTTTCACTGCGTTCATGTTTTCGTTGTAATACACAGATTTCAAAAATCGCCAACTTCAAACGCGATTATCTCGGCAACGATAACGATTCAGAGGTTTAAACAAAAAATGCTTCATTGTTCATGAACTTTTCGAATATATAACTTTTTGTAGCAAGTTTCCCTGGTTGCCGCCACTTAACGTTGACTAAACTCGACAAAAAATTTTTTATTTTCTTTTAGAAATTACCCATTTAGGAGTAATTTTTTTGCGAAAAATCGATTATGCGCACTCCCACAACCTGAAAACCGCAAAACAATGGTGAAAATTCGATTTTTTCGAAAAATGAATAAATAACCCCCCATGCATCCCTGTGTGGTCGTTTTTTTCATAGTGTTTTTTTCGAGTTGACTAGTCCTTTAAAATGCGCCAAAAATAGTTTTTTGTTTGTTTTTAAATTAAAAATTCCTTTCATGACCGCTTCTTTTTTTCTAAAAAACATTTAATTATTTCAAGGCCAATAACTGTCCATTCTTAATTTGTGTTGAAGAGAAAAAAATTGATTCCCCGCTAAATTCCATTTGTGTTTCCTCGATCCCGGCTTGGTTTCATGAATTCCGCTTTCCTTTTTTGAAAATCCCATTAACTCATCAATTCCTGATCACTCACCCCAGGTGGCACGAAGCGGTCACTTTTGCGACATTCTACAAATTCTAATAAATTGTCCAGAACAAGATCAAACGTGTTTCAAACATGAAGTTACAAAACGAATTAAGAAAAATAAAGACCAAAAAATCATTTTCTCAATAAAATATTTTTTAGGGCGTTTATTAAAATTTCAAGTGCATTAATCCGTCATGGTGTATCAAAAATCTGAAAAGGTGTTGGCAAGGGTCAAAAGTTTTAAAAAATGTCGCCAATCGACTCACAAGGGAACATTCAGACATGCGAAATCGATTTTCCGCCAATATTAGTAGGAAGTCAACTTGGAAAAAACACTATAAAAAAACGACCATGCAGGGATGCGGGGGATATTTGGTCATTTTTCGAGCAAATCGAATCTTCACCATTTTTCTGCGGTTTTTCTGGAGAAGGCAGTGGTGTAACTAAGGGAGTTCGGGGTCTGTGAACCCCCCCCCCCAAATCGTCTTAAGGCCGAAAGATCAAATAGGTCCCTCTTATTTTCAAAAAATTTTTAAATCATAAGAGGGGCCCTTATGATTTTTCGGCCTTAGGACGATTTGGGAAGTGGGGGTTCACGGACCCCGAGCTCCCCTTAGCTACGCCATTACCTCTCCCCCGCCAACTTGACTACGCTATTGCATTGGCCAAAACTGAAAATAATCTCAGGCTTCGTGTCCCCCATATCAAAAACCCTTGACTACAAAAAATTGCGCAAGAAACTTAGTGCAACCTTCAAAAAATAAAGTTGAAAAATTTTAGGTCAAGTGGTGGCCTATGAAATAATGCAGTCAACGCAAATTAGTTGTCCGCTAGAGATGCACAAAATCCCAGTGCCAAGATGCGACCCAGTTTTTGACTCAGAATGTGAAGGAAAAACGGAAATTCCTTTCGTCCGAGCAAAATATGATAAGGAAACTGGACATGGTTTGAACTCACCAAGAGAACAGGTATAACTTTGCCAAAAGAACAGCCCAAAAAATTTGATTTTCCACAAAAATTTCGTATTTTTCAAGAAAATAATTTTTATTTTTTCAATTTTTCACTAAAATATGCCATTTTTCATTTTGAAAAATCATCAAAATTTAGCTCAAAAATGAGATTTAAAAAAATAAAAATTCAATTATTTTTTACCAAAGTTTTCAAAAGTGGACTCTTCCAACTTCGGCTCTTATACCCTCTTACCTTTCCGGGGGTATAAGAGCCGAAGTAGCTCCATAGATTTTTTAATGACCAACAAATTTAGACCAATGACCGCACCAGTTGGATCGATGCCTCCTTTCTCTATAGCACCCAAGAGCCTTGGGTATCCGCCCTGAGATCATGGGAGAATGGAACTTTGGCTGAAAATGATTTCATGCCCGGCTATCCTCCTTTAAATGGCCATCATATTCCTTTAAACAATCCAGCACCTCCACAAATCCATCGACTTATGAATCCGGATCGGCTTTTTAGTAACGTTTAAGGTAGATCCATAAAAAGTAATGACAAAATTTAGTCCTTGGTGACCCAAGAATCAATGAAAATCCTGGTTTACTTAGTTTTGGGTTGATTTTGTACAGGTGGCATAATGTACAAACAGAAAGGCTAAGGAATGATGCAAAGACTAAGGATTGGACCGATGAAGAGCTGTTTCAAGCTGCAAGAAGAATGGTTATTGCAACACTACAGGTGGGAAAATGAAAATTTTTAGGCTTCTTCCATCCTCATCAGCCCCCTAAGCTATTAGTACGACCGGGAGTAAGTCCTCCAATTTTTCCGATCCTTGTCTAAAAATGCTTTAAAATTCTTATTTTTAGAAAATCATCCTCTACGATTTTGTCCCAGCTCTTCTAGCCGACAATAAAGCAATCCCTCCATATGATGGCTATAAACCACATGTACCCCCAGGGATTTCTCACTCTTTTGCGACAACAGCATTTCGTTTTCCACACTCTATCGTACCACCAGCTTTACTCTTGAGAAAAAGAGGAAACGGAAATGGCACTCATTGTGAGTTCAGAAGCGAAGTGGCTGGATATCCAGCGTTGAGGTTGTGCCAGAATTGGTGGAATGCTCAGGATATAGTGGCAGAATATTCGGTGGATGAAATTGTGCTGGGGATGGCTTCACAGATAGCTGAAGCGGAAGATAATATTGTAGTGGAAGACTTGAGAGGTAGGACGGCGTGCTAAAATTGCATAAGAAAAACCCCATCCACCCGCTTTCAAACATTAGAACAGATTTTCAGAATCAAAAATATTAAGACTTCTTGAGTGGTGTATCCGTGAAAAGCTTAAGTCTAAGCCTAAGCCTAGGCTTTAACTAAGCCCACGACCAAGATTAAGTCCAAGCCCAAGCTTAAGTCTAAGCCTAGGCCTTAACTAATCCCACGACCAAGTCTTTTAGTTCCAACAAACAATTTGAATTTTACTACTTTTATTTTAACTTTTGATAAGTTTTTTTCAATAGGTTTTAGGTTAAAACTTAATTATTTATTTTCTTAAATCCTTGTTTTTTAGACTTCATTTTTGGCCCTATGCACTTCACTCGTCTCGATGTCGTTTCCAGCTCAATTATGCGAGGCAGAGACAACGGTATACCATCCTACAACGAGCTCCGAAAACGCTTCCTTCTTCCCGAGAAAAATTGGTCCACCATAAACCCACAACTTTATGCCCAATTTCCCGAAGTAAGACATCAAATTTTCGCTTCAATACCCACCTTTTTCAAATTCTAGGTCTTCCAAATGCTAGCCGAACTGTATAAAAACAAAATTGAAAATTTGGATGCCTATGTTGGTGGGATGTTGGAAACGAATGGTATTGGCCCAGGCGAACTTTTTAGCGTGATTATCAAGGATCAATTTATCAGGCTCAGAGATTCGGATAGATTTTGGTTTGAAAATAATTTGACAGGGTATTTTTTGTAATTTTAAAAAAAAAGTAAATTTTTTTATAGAATTTTTGATAAAAAAGATCTCGAATATATTTGGAGCGTCAATCTACGTGATATTATAAGCCAAACTACTCAAATCAGCATAGATGATCTTCAAGAAAATGTAATTTTTTATTTTTTTTAATCAAATTTTTATTCAAAAATTCAATTTTTTTCTCATTTTTGAACTAAAAAAATAATTTTTTACTCACTTTTGAGCTAAAAACGATTTTTTTGGCAAAAAATATCATTTTTATTGCCAATTTTGATCTTTTAGGTTTTTTACTGGCGCGATGGCGACCCATGCCCACAACCTTTTCAAGTCAATATTTCTGGACTTGAACCGTGTGTGCCATTTATGAGATTTGATCATTTTACTGGCAATGAAGTCACTTATATTTTTACATGTATTGCTCTAGCTACGATTCCCATAAGTAGGATATTTATATAAAAAAATTTAAAATTTAAATTTTCTGACATTGACACGAAAACCCTGAGAATAGGGGCTAACTTAAAATTGAAAGGATGCAAGAGAAATGGCACCTCAAAATTTCTAAATTTTCGTAAAACAAAATTTCAAGTTAATAATTTAAAAAAATTAAAAATTATACTTTTTCTTATTTGGTTGAGATTTTAACAAGTGTAATTGCACGGGTGGCCGAGCTGTTCCAAAATTCAAATATTGTTATGTATTACAAAGAAAATTTTTATTTTTAAAAATTTTCCATCCTAAATGAATTTTCTAGTATAGTATGCATTGGAATTGGTTATTTGTTGATACAAAGGAGGAAAAAATTGGGTCTTTTATTCGAGCCAGCTGAAGCAAAATTCGCGGCCAAATATACAAATGGTGTAAATGGTATCCAGACGCTGGATTTCTCAAAATTGATGAAAGAGCAGACTTTTTCATTACCGGGTAAATTTTTTTCGATTTTTCAAAAAATTTTCCAAAAATTCAAAAAAATGTGATATTTTCTTAAATTTTGCCCCACTTCCTTATTTTTTTCGAAAATTACAAAAAGACGATTTATATATATTTCAAAAAAATGCGATTTTTCAAAAAAAAATTTACCCCCATTTTTTCAAAAAATTTTAAAAATTTAATTTTTTTAAATTTACCTCCGTCCACCATTTTTTCAAAAATTTTAGCTATCGAATGGCTGAATGAAACCTTCTGTCGCTCTGTGACTGTAAATGTTGATTATATCTCTCAATCCATTCGACTAGAAAAACCTCGAGCCAAAGGAAGTGTACTTCGAAAATTGGACTTGTCACAAGCTAATGCCATTCGTGTGGCTGTGACCAAGAAGTCATCTAGGGGCATCAATGGGCCTTTTGTAGTGATATCAGTGCCGAGAAATTATGACATGGTAAAAAAATTACATTTTTTAAATTAAAAAACTAAAATAGAAATTTTTTCATTTATAGGTCCTCCGACTTCAATCCGAAACCCACTGGCTCCAATTTCGACATGCTCTAGGAAGATGTGTAGGCAGAGAAAAACAGATTATCGAAGTTGAAGCCGACACAGTTGTGCTTTTGGAAGCGGCTGAAACAAAAGACAAACGCCAACAAAAACTTGACCATTTCTTTAGAGAAGCTTATTCAAAAGTAAATTTTCCAAATATTCAAATTTTTTTGTCATTGACACGAAAACCTTGCAAATCAGTGTCAAAATAACACACGTGCGCAAACACCCTTCCAAAAGTTTGAATTTTTGCACATGATTTTTGCCTTGAACCCCCTATGTTTTTTCAAAAATTTTGGACAAAAACATAAGAGGGACTAAGACAATTTGTTCGAATTCTTCAAAAATTTTCAAAAATCACCTTTCCCCCTTACAAGCAAAAAATTAGAGAGGTTTTGGGTGGGGTTTGCGCACGTGTACAAAATAATTTCCATGAAAAACATTATTTTGAATTCCATTTACTTCAAAAATTAATTCGTTGCTTTATTGACGAGGAAACCTTGAAAATCAGGGCAAAGTTTAAAAATAACACCAAAAATTGCAAAAATTGTATTCTGTCAAAAAAGATCACTTTCATTTTTTGACCGTTCCACCTTGATGACCATTTTTCATTGGACGTATAATGACGTATACATACACAAGTCATTTTGTAGTAAACAAAAATGTCGATTGTGTCTAAAACAATGAACTTTTACTAGGACACTAATTTAGGGAATGCATAAATTTTTAAAAAAATCAATAAATTTATATTAAAGGGGTAAACTTTACAGCCAGATCTCCGAAAAAGATTTTTTTGCAAATTTTTGTAGAAGACCCTTCTAAAGTGATTTTGATGCAAAAAATCGATTGCGCACACTCTCGAAGCTTGAAAATGCTTTCCAAGGGATGGCCTAGTGCCCTATACAACTACCCCCAGTCCTAAATTAAAAATTTCAAATTCAGGCCTTCAACATCAAAGAGCTTTCC
>JAQGBS010004059.1:0-10727 GCA_034698545.1 Acrobeloides obliquus
TCGTTCCATTATGTCGTTTCATTCAAGTCTATGCCAAATTATTGATCACCCCCCCCCCCCCCCAATATAACAACTTACATCCGAAGGCTTATGATCTTTTGACAAGAGCCTCACTCGCCCGTTCTTATCGCATGCAATCGCACGAGAATCTCCGACATTAACTACAGTCAAATAACGGTTTTGCTCAAAAATTGCCGAGATCAATGTCGACCCTAAAATAATAGCCTTATTTTGACGAATAAGTTTTTCCATGTGCATTTTAAAAATAGAGTGTTATTTTTAGAAAACTAATTTGAAATTTTCATGAGTTGTTTACTTAAGCGTTATTAACACCCCTTCTTTACTTAAGCCTTATTAACACCCCTTCTTTACTTAAGCGTTATTAATCCAGACGTTAACAAACCCCCACCCACCTCCCCCCAAATTGGGGGGGGGGTCAACTGATCACCAATTTTGGAAGTCGTTCGATCAAATTTTTTGAAAATCTTAGCCAACCGATCAAGGCTTAAGGGTCGACAAAATCTCCTTTATGGTCAACCGATCAAGGTCTCAAAATTTGGGGAGGGGGTATTTGTTAATGTCTGATTAACACCCCTTCTTTACTTAACCCTTATTAACACCCCTTCTTTACTTAAGCCTTATTAACACTTCTTTTGTCGTAATAATTTTTTACTAAATTTTAATTGTCGATACACTATACTAGCTTGTATACCTGTATACGAAGTCTTATAAGGGTCTAGCATGGAAATTTGATCATCGATTTTATGAACCTCTGTCACAATTGCCTAAATTTGATGTTTTTTGAATGAAATAAAAAAAATGTCCACCTCAATATAACGCTCATCCAAACCACCATGACTATTGGTGCTCAACTTTCGAATGGGAGACTTGAAGATAAGTCGTTCGCGAATTCGACGTGAAAAATGTTTCTCCAAATATTCCGAAACGAACTAAAAATTTTTTTTCAATTTTGTGATTAAATCTGTGGCTAGTGTTACCTGGCCACCATGTCCGTCGAAAATGCTAAATATTGAAAGATTTCCATTGGCAGGATCATGCATGTAGTGCATTCGGTCTTCTTGATACGGTAGAAAGCCTTGTGCGGCACAGTAAGAGAAGTTGCGATGTCTGAGACGCCAGACTCGATCTATAAAGTATATACCAGTTCACTCGAAAAAACTATGAGTTTTATATTAAGTTATATATTCGGAAAGTTCATGAAAAATGGAGCATTTTTTGTTTTTACGGTAACCTCCGAATTGTTATCGTTGCCAAAAGAATCGCATTTGAAGTTGGCGATTTTTGAAAAATCGCCAACTGTGTATTACAACGAAAACATAAACATAGTAAAAATTCGTCCTTGAATCAATAAAAGTTGTGTATATTGACGCGAAAATTTAAAAAATTTTCGTTTTTCATCGACTTACTAAAACTGCTAAAAAAATTGTGAATTTTCGCGTCACTACGCAACTTTAGTTGATTCAGGGACGAATTTTCACTACGTTTATGTTTTCGTTGTAATACACAGATTTCAAAAATTCAAAAAAAAATTGAAAAATTCACCAAAAATTGAAAAATATCTCAAAAATTTCCCCAAAATTGAAAAAATTCGTCAAAAATCGAAAAATTCATCAAAAATTGAAAAATTTATGTAAAAATTGAAAAATTCTCCCAAAATTGAAAAATATGTCAAAAATCGAAAAATTCATCAAAAATCGAAAAGTTGATCAAAAATTGAAAATTTTGTCAAAAATTGAAAAATATCTCAAAAATCGAAAAATTCATCAAAAATTAAAATTTCATCAAAAGGGACGGATTTTCACTGCATTCATGTTTTCGTTGTAATACACAGATTTTTCAAAAATCGCCAACTTCAAACGTAATTATCTCAAAAACTACAACGATTCAGAACAGGCCGTAAAAACGAAAAATGTTCCATTTTTCATGAACTTTTCATAGTGTTTTTTCCGAGTGGACTGGTCCTTTTCTAGAATATTTTATGCGAAAAATTAATTGCACACATTCCTGAATTCTTGAAAATGCTTCCCTGATTCAGGGAAATAAGAATTAAGAGTGTGTATTGAAGCGAAAATATGAAAATTTATCTATTGGATATAATAATACCTGGTGTACAAGAAAGATCCCTGAAGCCAATATCAATAAACTGTGGCTTCTCGAACTGGAACGATCTCATCATATCATACTGTACCAGATTCTGAGCTTTAAGTCGATGAACATGATAGTTGATCATGAACCGAATATAGAGGCCAAATGCCAACACCATTAACACCAATAAGATCCATTCGTATCGAAATAAAAGATGAAACAAAATTCTCGATTGGAACGTCGTAGTGGCGGCAAACGCTGTTACCAATTTAATATTAGCTTTATGCATTTTACAGTAGAAGCAAGTACACTTTTGCAAACCAACAATGTGGGTCAAATGTTTCTTTCGAAAGTTTTCCAGATAAAAAGGTGGAATAATTAATGACTTGCCTCAGGAAATAAATCGTTCGTTTTTCGATCGGAGAAGAACAACAACAAATTTACAAAAAGTTCATAGGTAACAGCTCACATCCTCCAATAAGAATAACGTGCAAATCTCGTTCGATCAGTCATTGAGATTGAGAGACCGGAAAGGTACTCTCAAAAATACCTGTCATCATAGCGAACAACTGTCGGTATCCTTAACAAATCTCCTCCAACACATTCTTTAAAATCATCCGCTCTTCATCAGATAAAACAAAGAAGAAAAAACGAAGATGTGGAGGAAGATCGGAAAAAATAACCTTTGTTACACAAACACGAGTTTGTTTCATTATGTAATTGTTTTGCAAGGGAGAGTTCAAACCATGGCTAGGTAGAAATTTTTTTAGAATTTAAAAAAATGACATTTCCAGGGTAAATTTTATGCAAAAAATCGATTGGAATAGGTTTCGAAGCGTGAAAATGCTTCCTTGACCCTGATTTAGGAAATGGAGGTCGTGTATTAAAGCGAAAATCGAAAATTTTGGATTTTTAAGCAAAAAAAGACCCCTCCGAGATAATTTTATGCGAGGAATCGATTGTGAATAATTTTAGATCATGAATATGTTTTCGTGACCTTGATTCAGGGGAGAATTTGATGTATTGAAGCGAAAATATAAAAGACAATTATTCGAAATCGATTCCTCACATAAAATTACCTCGGAGGGGTCTTTTTTTGTTTAAAGATAAATTTTTCGATTTTCGCTTCAATACACGACTTCCATTCCCTGAATCAGGATCAATGAAGCATTTTCGCGCTTAAAAACCTATTCCAATTGATAAAATTTACTCTAGAAATGTCTTTTTTTTAATTTAAAAAAATTTCTACCTGGCCATGGTTTGAACTCCCCCCTTTAATTCATGGCTTTATTATACTTTTCTTTACTCGTTGGAAAATAAATTTAAAAATGTTTCAAATACACTCAAAAAATGAAAAAAAGAGGAAAATTCTGCCCAAATCATAGTCTAATCTCCGAAAAAATTTTATGTAAAGACTTTTTTGAGTGTACAAAGGTATTGGAGATCAAAGCTTTTATACATATAGATCGGATGTCGAATCCAAGCTCATAGAGGAGCAAAAAAGGCTCTAGGACAGGGGTGCCAAGTCTGCTGATTTTTCAGAAAAGTGTTGTTGATTTTGAGATGTCAAATCTGGCAAAATGGTGATTTTTAACAACAATATTCTTGGCATCCCTGCTCTAGAATATTTCACAACGGACTTTTCGGAACTAGCTAAACGAGACGAACAAAATGACACGAAGATGATCCAATTTGAAAATTGTTTTGGGTTATTGAAACGAAAATTCTGATTCAGGGTTTTCGTTTCAATAACCCAAAACAATTTTCAAATTGGATAATTTTCGTGTCACTTTGTTCGTCTCATTTAGCTATAAAATATGCTACAATGTTCATTTTATGAAAATTTTAAAAATCGATGCAAAAATCGATTTTGTCGCCGAACAAATTCAAAAAAAGTTTATATATTACAACGAAAACATGAACAATTTCAAACGCAATTTTCTCAAAAACTACAACAATTCAGAACATGCCGTAAAAATAAAAAATGCTCTATTTTTCATGAACTTTCTGTATAGCAACAAACAAATAGCAACTTTTTTCCCACTGGACTTGATCCTTTAAAGGGGGTCGAGGTCGGATTTCGGTCGGAAATTTTTTTAAATGACTTTCTAGGGGTAATTTTATGCGGAGAATCGATTGCAACAATTTTCAGAGCGTGAAAACGCTTTCCTGACTCTGATTCAGGCAATTTTAGGGTATCTTTTACTACTTCTTGAAATTGTTTCACAATAAAAATACCCTAAAATTGCCTGAATCAGGGTCAGGAAAGCGTTTTCACGCTCTGAAAATGATTGTAATCGATTCCCCGCGTAAAATTGCCCCTAGAAAGTCATTTTTTTAAAACTTTTCCAACTGAGATCCAGACTCGATCTGCACCCCTCTTTAAAGAAAATCAATACAAGCCTATAACAAAGTTTGTTCAATCATAATTTCTTGATACCCTGGAGGGGGAATAAGCGAAAATGAGCTGAATTTGACATCGATAATTGCACTGTCATCCACATAAATAATAGGAAAAACTTGTTCACGAACATTTGTAATGCTAACTGGCAAGAGTTCATCTCCTTTATAAAATTTCAGTTCTACATGGTCGAATGCAACACCCTAAAAAAGTATTTTTATATGTAAGTTCCTAGACCGACAGACGGTTCTTCCTCCTCCTCGGGCTTATAAATCTATGTGGAAAATGATAAATGCAAAATGGAAAATCACGTTATAATTTTTTTTTAAATTTCCAGTTTTTTTCGGATTTTCTATTTTCCACATAGATTTATAGGCTCCTGGTCATGGTAGCCACGAAAGACGAAGACGACCTCCTCCTCCTGGCCATGGTAGCCATGAAAGAAGAAGAAGACTGCGACGACGACCTCCTCGAGCCCACGCTGACTGAACACAAATAAATTCATACAATAGAATCTCCTTCTTCAAATGGAACAGATATATGACCAATCTCTTCACCGTTAGCTACAACTTTGCCATCATTGCGAAGAAGCCATGCACGATCGACCACCGGAACTTTGCTTAAATTCGCTTTTCTATTAGCAACTCCAACTCCCCAGACGCCTAAAATTTATAGCAATTTTAAGGAAATTTTCAGACAGCTTACCTGACTGCTGGATATTTATTTGAAAGTATGCTTTGCTTTGTACGATTGGAGCCGTGGCTAAAGCGGCTCCTGTGCCACATATTCTTGTTCCATTCTTCAACAGCACAACATCGGAACCTAAATTGTAATTAAGTCATCACTTTAAATATCAATAGCTAAATCACAAAACTAACAAGCAGTGAATAATTTCAGCGAAAATTGCCTGAATCAGGATCAGATAAATTTTTCATGCTTCAAAAATGCGTGCAATCGATTCCCCCCGCATAAAATTATCCTCTCCCAGAAGATTGATTTTCGTATTAAACTACTTGACTTTCTTTTAGACGCAATTTTGAAAAGCTGGTTACTTTCCGAACGACCTCCCGAAAATCAACCATTCCGGGGTAATTTTATGTGGGGAATCAATTGAGCGCATTTTCAAAGCATGAAAAAATTTGCCTGACCCTGATTCAGGCAATTTTCGCTTTAATACATCGGATTCTATCTTACCCATAAATTGCGTATCTAATTTGACACACTGTACTTCATCGCGCAAATGCGCATAGCTTTGTGTTGCTGAAAAGCTAGGACCTTGCAAACATTCTATACAATTTCGAAATGGAAAACAATTCATAATTAGATAAATTAGCCAAAATAAAATTAAAATACTACTGATCTATATTAACTAGCTTTAGAGAAAAATAGAGAATTTTTTGCTACTGAGAAAAAGAAATGCAATATAAAATGTGTTTGCATTCAATTTCTTTTCAATAAATAATCGTTTGCAAAAGATTAACCAAGACATTCTCAGATTTGTCTTAAGCCAAATACATATATATCCGAATGTAAAAGCCATTGAATGTTCTAAAGACAATAAGTATTTCTACCAAATCAGCTATTAGAGATGGGCCTATTTTAAATTTTCGTGTCAATACTCAAACTTTATTGCAAATCAGGCAATGTTTCGTTGGATTTGTATAGTTTTTTCTTCAAAAATGTTGTTGATTTCAAAACGTATAGGCTCTGCAGCCCCGCTATCAAATTCAGTAATTTCAGTGTCAATCTATTCCTTATGCATCGAATTTTAATGAAATAGAACGTTTTTTCGAGAAACTTCAAAATACTCGCTAAAAACGGCTTGTAAAAATGACTAATTTTCACCACTTTTCTAATCAATTTTAGCAAGCCGTTTTTAGCGAGTATTTTGAAGTTTCTCGAAAAAACGTTCTACTTCATTAAAATTCGATGCATAAGGAATAGATTGACACCGAAATCACCGAATTTGACAGCGGGGCTGCAGAGCCTATACGTTTTGAAATCAACAACATTTTTGAAGAAAAAACTATACAAATCCAACGAAACATTGCCTGATTTGCAATAAAGTTTGAGTATTGACACGAAAATTTAAAATAACGAATTTCTTGACAAACGCGAATTCGGGATCTTTCAAAACACAACATATAACCCCGCGGGATCCCGCCCGCAAGCTTTTAAAAACCCCGCAACCTCGCCCCGAAAAAATTTTTTTGAAAAACCCCGCCTGCAGGCCAACGCGCAGCCCTACTATCAAGACTTCCTTGATTCAATAAAATTTGTTTATTGACACGATTGACGAACCATTACAAAATTCAAACTTTTCTATTTTTTATCTACTTTTCAGCACTAGGAACGAATCTACTCTACACGTAGATTAGATTTCGAAATTTCAAGTGAGAATAACTTCTCAGGGTTATCGAATTTTCTAATGCGGTTTCAGCAAAGTTATAGCTCACAACAAGATGCATAAAAATGTAAAAGACCACATTCGAAAATTCGATGACCCTAAAAAGTTATTCTCACTTGAAGCTTCAGAATTTTATCTACGCGTAGATTAGATTCCGGATCTAATCTACGGTAGAGTAGATTCGTTCCTAGTGCCCTATTTTTCTCCAGTTTTGGCAAAAGGTGATCTTCACCAAAATTGTAGATCTTGATTTCTAGAATCCCATGGGCAAAAATTTCTTTCATTTTATAAATAGATTTTGCCGGCAAAATCTTATACAAGAGAGGGGGCAAAAGTCTTGACATTTCAAAAACGTGTTTTTTCGACAATTCTGGGCGAGAAAACACCTTTTTTTGACAATGTCAGGACTTTTGCTCCTGAGCATTTTCTTCTCATAAGGGTGCGCACTATCAGTCGTGAAACACCATTTCACGACGATTTCCGGACGTTAGGTCCGCCACTAATACGTTCGGACGGCTCCCGAACGGACTTTAGTTCACTAATTGCGTTCGGAAATATCACTAATAGGCGTTCTGACGCGTTCGGAAACGTTCGGGCGCTCGTCCGAACGTTTCTGAACGCGCCCGAACTCCTATTAGTGATGTTTCCGAACGCTTCTGAACGCAATTAGTGATAAATTAGTGAAGTCAAAAATTTCCGAACGAATTAGTGGCGGCCCTTAGCCGTCCGGAAATAGTGATTTTCACTATTTCCGAACGATTTCCAGACTGCTCACGTTCGGAAATTCTCATTTCCAGACGGCTAACGTCCGGACACGATTTCCGGACGGCTAACGTCCGGAAATCGTCGTGAAATGCGTTTCACGACTGATAGCGCGCACCCTAAACAAGCATTTTGCGACAAAAAAATTTTCGCCTTGGTCCCCCCCCCCCTCTCCCTTATGTTTTTGCCCACAATTTTGAAAAATTTTTTGAAAAAAGGTAACCCCGCGGATATCTCAACTTTGAGCACTGATTTGGGCCAGGAATTGAAACGAGCAAAACTAAAAAAAATTGACGAACTACCATTTTTTTATTGAAATTTTATACTTACAGGAGGCGGAGAAGTCCTGGCAAAAGATGTACGAAGTCCTGACATGGGATGCAGCAAAAAGTTCTGACATAAGTTAACACGAAATACTGACATAACGTGGCAAAAAGTTCTGTCCGTTTTAGTATCATAGTTGATGCCAAATATTATCTTACTTTTGAGATTTCTATATAACCGGCTTCAGAACTTTTTGTACGTTATGTCACAGTATTTCGTGCAAACTTATGTCAAGACTTTTTGCTGTATCCCATGTCAGAACTTCATACATCCTTTTTCAGGACTTCTCTACTTCCTGTATAAAATGCTTAGAATTTTTAGATCGTTGAAAATGGCCTTTCGCATTCCTCCGGTTGTTTTGGTGGCTCTTGGAATCATACTCACTGTCCTCGTGATCGCATCTATTCCATTGGCATTCTATATGTCAAATTCGCGACAAGTAGCTTCTTCTATTGTGGACAACAAATCAATTGATGAAGCCAACGAATCCGAAGTTCCTTTGGCTCCTTTTCATCCTAAAAGTTTATCGACTCCACCGAAACCTGAGAATTCAATAGACAAAGAAACGAAGACCTTCAATGATAGCAATGTTTACAATGTGCCGTGCCAAGACTTTAATGTTTGAAAATTTTGACTATATTAGATGTTTTATACTTTGATATGTCTACTTTTATGTATGTTTCATTGACTATATTTGATTTTTTGGTTGATTGATGTTTCGTAAGTAACAGTTACGTAAGTGTTGGTAGAAATTCAGGTAACACTTTCGAGAACTAGTTCACTTGTTGGGAGACACTTATCATGATCAAAAGTCGAAAATTTTGTTTTAAAATCGGCCGAAAACATCCTCAGGGGCTCGAAATGGGTCTGATTTATGTTCTGATTTTTGGCAATATAATCTAGTGAAAATCTGATTTCTGGGTCCGAAATCTGATTTTTTCATTCTGAGCACTGTATTATAGGGGTATTTTGAAGCGAGAAACACATTGGTGATGTTATTTTTGTATGAAAAACAATAAATGATTCTGAAAAACTTTATTTTTTTATTTATATCAAAAAGCACTTTTCTTCAAGCCCACCATTTCGCGTTATCTGGGGTGCTCCAGATAACAATACTCCGGGATCATGGACTATGACACCCCTTGTGGCCCTAAGAAACTTCAAAAAAGAAATTCGTAAGTAACACTTTAGTAAGTAATGAATTTTTGCGGTACTTACGAAACTTCAATCAACGGATTTTTTTATATGGAATTTATAATAAACTCGTTTGTTTTTTTTGTAATGAAGATATTGAGACAGTCTAGGTCATATTTTATATATACATGTGAACTTCATTTTTTGGCCATTCAAATCATAATAACAAATTCCACACTGATTTGGGGAAGTTGGGCGACCCATTTTTCTTATCAGGCTGGTTGTCGAATAGCCACCTTCGAACGTTGATAATTTTGGCGGGCGGTTCGTACTGGGCTGTGTGAGCATGATTAGATGAAGAAGGAACTTCATCTCGTTTTCTATCCTTTATCGGTCATTTCGATGAGCTTTTTCCTTTCCTACAAAAAAAGTATTGAAAATCGATTGCGAAAACATGATGAAAGATTTCTTGTTTATATCAGCGTAATAGTGTTAACACATTTAGTATTTAGCCGATACATATTTCGTTTAGCCGATACATATTTCGTATTTATATTAATCTTGTTTTTAGTTGTAATAAATACTTTTGAGAAAATGAAAATTGGATTTATTGGTGGCGGTAAAATGGCTCAAGCGTTAGCTAGGGGTTTGATCAGTTCGGGTTAGTCGCTTTCGGTATAGCCTATGGCTACATTTCAGCACTTACTTTTTCCTCTTTATTTTCCCCTTTTACTTTTTTCCTCTTACTTTTCCCCCGATTTTACACAAATTTTAAAGTAACGGAGAAAAAAATAAGAGGGAAAAACCAAAAAGTAATAATGCCCACATTTCCAGTAGGTCATACATATCCAAGAGGGGGACGGTCCCCATCATCGATTTTTGAGTGGATATGTATGGTTTTTATCCTTGTGTTTAGGTAGGTATAAAGCTGAGAATATCATCGCAAGTTCTCCTAAGGTGGATAACAAATTGTTAGAAGAAATCAGAGTAAGTTAAAAATTTGGGGGGGGGGGGTATTGAGCAATATTTTTAGGTGCCTTTTTTACACCTTTTTTAATGTAAAAAAGGCCAAAGAACACCAAAAATTTTTTTTTCGATTTTTCCTCGAAAATAGTTTTTTTTTCATCGTTTCGAACATTTTTTACATTTGTCGAAAAAATTTTGAAAAAAAACTCGCTTCAATGCCCTCAGGAGGGGGTCCAAAATATGGTCTAGTAGGAAAATTTTTTAAGAATGACCTTTCTAGAGGTAATTTTGGCTGAAAAATCCAAAAAACACACTCAAAAAATCCAAATAAATTTCCTTGATCGTGTTTTGGGCATTTTTTTACCTCAAAACCCACGTTTTTTGAGGTTAAAAAATGCCCAAAACACGACCAAGGAAATTTTTTTGGATTTTTTGAGTGTTTTTTTGGATTTTTCAGCCAAAATTACCTCTAGAAAGGTCATTCTTAAAAAATTTTATTTTGGACCCCCCCTTTAATATCAGCAAAAATGCTTTTTTTAGAAACTTGGTATTGCAACAACACACGACAATGTTGAAGTGGCAAATAATAGTGAAGTTGTATTCGTCGCTGTCAAACCGCTTCAAGTT